>MJUU01001600.1:122618-138364 GCA_002080025.1 Modiolus philippinarum
ATGTAAGCTTTCAGTAGTATGTCAAGGGATTTTGCTTAGCTCTTACTGTTTCCGTGCTATAAGGGTTCACAGGGGCCAAAACTGCAAATTTGCAGATTACCTAAAATTTTTATTTTTCATCGCATTTTGATGGTCTTTTTTCTTTGGATTCCTCTTGATATAAGCTTTCAGCAGTATGTCAATGGATTGGGCGTAGCTCTTACCGTTTCTGCGCTATAAAGGGTCAAAGAGGAATCATAAGGAGTCTTAAGGGCTAATTTTTATTTTCCCTAGTTTGTGTCCAGCTAATTTCTGGGTCAATCTCCTTATTGCATCCTTCTAATTATTGTGTCAAGCTCTTTCGTTTGTCCATACTCGCTTTAAATTACACTTTTTGAGATTTCAGTGTACGACATGCTGCGGTTGTATCATGCTGCGCTCGGCGTAGCCCTTTATTTAATGAATAAGGTCTACATGTCCTGCAATTTTGAAGAGAATCTGACAACCTATTTAGGAGTTATTGCCCCTTTTTCTTTGAATCTTCACACAGTTTTTATACGTTTTTACTTTTATTTCAAAAACTTTCCGAGATAGAGATTAAGTTTGAATTGCAAAAGAGTTAATCTTATCAAGGACTACATATGTCCAGCATGTTTGCATCTCCTTCAAGATGTCGCCAGTGCGAAACATAGGACCCTTTGGGAAATGCATTCAAAGATCTTCTCCTCTAAAACTGCTGAGCCAATGGGAACCAAACTTGGTCACAATAGTCCTTAGGTAGTCCCCTTAAGTTTTTTATTTAAATATGATTGTACCTCATCTAAGATGACCACCAGTGGGGAACATAGTTCAACATAGGGACCCTATAGGAAATGCATTCAACGATCTTTTCCACTTGAAAGTGAAACTACGAAGCCAACTGGAACCAAACTTGGTCACAATAGACCAGTGGTCCCCATTTTATGTTTGCACCTCATCTAAGATGGCCCCTCATCCAAGATGGCCACCAGTGTGGAACATAGTTTAACATTCGGACCCTATGTGAAATGCATTCAAAGGTCTTCTCTGAACCTACTTAGCCAATTGGAACCAAACTTGGTTACAATTTCCTTCATTGGTCCCTTGAAAGTTTGTAATTTTTATGTTTGTACCTCATCCAAGATTGAAATTGTAACATCTGGTGAACTGATTTATGGTATGAATAATATTGGATGGCATTTTGATTACAATTAATAAAACCAGTCACCAGGTGAGCGATACAGGCTCATTTGAACCTGTAGTTTTGGATAGCTTAAAGGTAATTAAATAATATTTACATGCACTATGTTGAAGGAAATATAATTTCCTTTTAGATTCCATATAGTGTACAAGTTTTACCTTGTTTACTTTGTAGAAATGGACATAGATAAACAGCTCCAAGCCCAAAGCAAGCTTTTGCTTCAAAAACTGAAGGCAAGACAAGGAAAATTACAGAATGCATTGAAGAATCAGAGTACAGAATCAAAATCTTCAGAAGACAGTAAAGATTTAGAGACATCAACTTCAGCTCTACAGCAAAGTTTGATACAAAGTGCAAAAGCTAGAGAGAGACTTGCTAAATATAAAGTTTGTAGTGATGATTTGAATGCAGCAGAGAGTACTTCTGCAAATAGAAATATCAATACTCCCTATTATAAAGAAGAAATGAAAGACAAGAGTGTTTCTTACAGAAAAAGTTTAGTTTCTGGAACTACTGATAATAATGTTTCGTCTGAAAATGAATCAAGCCTAGACGAAAGCGGAGACACACCTTTAAAAGCGTTTGTAATGTCTGAAAAAGACACGAAACCTAAATCATCAAAAATGTCTGAGAAACCTGAAACACCGAATGCTGTCAGAAGAAGAAAAATCATTGATAAAAATGTTAAGGTTGATTCTAATCTAAATGAAAGTGAATTAACCAGAGATGACATTTCTAAATTGAACTTTAGTTATTCAAAATTTGATGACAGTGATTTAGAATATTTAAATTCCAAATTGAAGACATCTCCTGAAGAAGTGATAGGTACAGGGAGGGAGAGATTTGATGGTGCTATATCGGATGAAGAAAGTGATTTTAAAATTAGATATAAGAGTAGGTTGGTTGATGCTGGGAATGATAGGAAAGTGGCAGCTATAGCCAGGGAAGCTATGAAACCTAAATCCATTTTGTCAACAAATGGACCAAATCAGTTGAAAAAGGTAAAATGGTTTTGTTTTTAAGTACATCAACATAAAAAAATGTCATTTATACACAAACAATATTTAGAACTTCGATGGCTCGAACTGCAATAACTCGAACACCATGGATGCCTCAAACCCTTTTTGTGGTCATATTGTTCAAGTTTAAACATAGTTCAACCTCCATATTTTGAACACCCGATTAGCTCGAACTGTTTTCAACGGTCCCTTGGGTGCTGGAGTCATCAAAGTTTGACTTTATAGAGATTATGTGGCAAATGACGATGGTCTGTTGGTTATAGATGTTTATAATATAGATTGCTATGAAATATTGAAAATTCTCGGGGAAATAAAAGTGATAATAAACAGTGAAATTATTTTCCATAATTTCACTCTTAGTAAGTGACGTCACAATATATGTTGTCAACGTTGTTGTTAAGTAAACATCTCGGCGGATTAACATGGAAAACGTAGTTCATGCAGTGAAACTTAAAATTATCCACTAAATAATAGAGAAGATGATCTATATAAATATAAAAACAATAACTAATCCTAGATTCTGATTATCTAAAATATTAAACTCGTGATCGAAAAACGCTGCAATTCACTCATGCGCTGCACACGCATTCGTGAATTACTGCGTTATTCGATCATTCATTGAATATTTTGCGATAATCAGAATCTCGGATAAGTTGTAGTAAAAATGTTGTATTTATTATCAGTTTCAGTCATAGACCACTTTCTTACTTCTTTTTATGAATGAATTGCGCCGGGGGTCAATCAGCGCAAATTGCGTCAATAAGCATTATGACGTTGGAAAATCTATATCATGTATATTGTGATGTCAAAAATTTCCAGGAAAATTCACCAACTGGAAAGGCGTCTATTATAAGGTTTATGCAATGTATACCCAATTACTGAAGAAATCAAGGAATGTGATTCCATACATCATTAGATAAATGTTAGGACAAGAAGTCTGCCCTTAAAATAATAAAAAGTAATAATTTTTCTTAGTCTCTTACAGTTTCAGTCATCCATATACATGTACATGTAAGTAAATAGACCAGATTCTGTTATTTACTGTAGTCATATATTTGTAAACTCAATTTACAACCATCAAATTCCAGCTTACACCATGAACTTTTCAAATGGAGTTCAGTTTGTTCAAACCATCATCAATTAAACTCTGAGGAATACACACTTAATGATAATAATTGTACTAGTATCACTTATACATTTTACTTTTATAATTTAAATATTTTCTTACATTATCAGAATTTGAGTAAAGTGAGCTTCCTCACATCAAAAGATAATTCAATCAGCAGAGAAAGTTTTGGTAAAATGCATGACCGTCATCTGTTGGGATATGACTGGATATCTGGATTACTGGACAATGATAGAGATGCTATGAACCATTCTGAAGGATACTTTGATGAATTAAGGGAATTCAGGAGAATAAACAGACAGGAATGTTGTAATGATTTTTATAACAGGCAAGTACAATTCTTTTAAATTGATATGTTAAGAAAATAGATTGTGGAAAAGGTGAATATACATATACAGTGAAACCTGTCTAAACCGAACCCCTCTGGGACTGAAGATTTTGTTCGGTTTAGATAGGTGTTCGGTTTACACAGGTTCAAAATATAAAGAAATTGATAGAAAGGGTCTTCACATTATGTTTGCTTTAGACGGGTTTTTTCAGGGTTTGGTTTAGACAGGTTTCACTGTATTTCCATTTTACAATGGATAAATTCATGCTTCATATTTCAACATGAGCTACAAATATGATACCCATCAATGCCCAAAGTAAAACAAAAATATATTCTGGCACTTAAGGGCATATCCAACAGTTTCTTGTTATATTGTCATTTTCACAATTTTTAGATATATTGTGAAACAAGTACTGAGGATTCCGAAAATGACAAGAAAATAATAGGTCACCGATTTTGTTTCCATGGGAATCGAGGTTAAAAATAGGTTATCTTTGCATTTTTTAAAGAAAAATCAAGTTATAGTTTGAAAAATAATAGATGAAATAATTTCAATCTAATAGATACCAAAGTGACAGAAGAACAAAGTCAAGGTTTTAACATGTTTAAAGATGTACAGAAAAAATAATTTTATATGAGAAAGTATGTTCTATTCCTCTAAATCAATGAATATGTAGCCGTTGTAACGGTAAAAGTGGCATGAAATGTCCACATTACAAATTCAATTTTACAATATTTTACAGACTTCTTATATTGTCGATTTTATGAAATTTTGATATCATGCACTTCTAACAATGTGTTATTTAAAAATCTGGAAAACCACATAGGTCACCGAGTAAATCATTAAAATATGCAAGTGTTAACAAATCTCCCATGGGAAACACCCACAAAGTCTGCCAAAATTGAAGGTACAAATTACCTTTCCCTCAGAAACAATGGGAATTACTTTGTGACGTTACATTTATCAATGTCATATTCCCGGGAAACACTGCCTGCTTTTGTGTTTTCCATTATCTCCCCTGAAACTATTGGATATACCCTTAATGAGTTATAAATCCACAGGATAGGGAGTTTATATTTGTGTTATATTTATGTTCTTACAAATGTTGTAATTTGTAGAGGGCAAAACTTTCTAGTTATACCTTNAATGCACAAATTTGAATATTTGCGTAGACAAAATTTATCTCAAACATATTTTTATTATATATTCAATAAATTGTTTATTATTGCATATTGCAAATTAAGTTGATTACCATCATCAGTTACACCTTCAATTAACAAATTAAAATGACACAGGTGAGTGATATGGCCTCAGGTAAAAATTGTGTGGTTTATATATTAACATCTGTGTATATTACATGTATCTTTTATATTACATCATTGAATATAACATGTACCTGAAATAGCAATTTTTGGCAACCACATGTTTCATAACTTGATTAGTGGTACACAAGTTAAATTTGAAGGGGAATTGATGTTTTAAAACTTCAATTACATCGATAGCAAAAATTCCTTTTCTTAAATAAAAACCAATTGCAAATTAAAAAAGAATTAAAACATGTAAAAAGTAGTAAAACAAAAATTCTGAACAAGGTAAAATCATGACATTTAACTGTTCTATTTTATTCTTTCTTTATTAGTATGGCTTGCACTAATAAATGTAGTATAAAACTATTGCTATATAGTATATTATTTTTATGTTCCTCATATGGTAATGTTAGCTGATAAGGTGAATTTAGAATTTTTGATATTTTATATATAACAGTATAAATGAAAGCATCTAAGAACATTTTGCAATCAATGCAGGAAGGGTTGATTTAAGAATCCAATTTTTAAACACTAAATTAATTTACTTATTCAAAGCATATATAAGAGATTTTCAAGATCAAAACTATTTCATTACAACTTTAGATTGGTCAAGACTCTTTCAGTACTAAATCAGACTGGTCAAGACAGGTTGAGACTCTTTCAGTACTAAATCAGACTAGTCGAGACAGGTCGAGACACTTTCAGTACAGGTTCAGACTGGTCGAGACAGGTCGAGACTCTTTCAGTACAGGTCCAGACAAGTTGAGACAGGTCGAGACTGTTTCAGTAAATTTCAGACTGAATCAGACTTTGGTCGAGACTACTTTAGTAATTTTCAGACAAGTTGAGACTGGTCGAGTACTTTTCAGTACTTTTCAGTACAAAAAGTGCCCGTTTCAGACTTTTAGTGCTTTGTAGTGTAATATGGTTTTGTTTTTTTTTAAGTACATCAACATACAAAAATGACATTTATACACAAACAATATTTAGAACTTCGATGGCTCGAACTGCAATAACTCGAACACCATGGATGCCTCAAACCCTTTTTGTTGTCCTATTGTTCAAGTTTAAACATAGTTCAACCTCCATATTTTGAACACCTGATTAGCTCGAACTGTTTTCAACGGTCCCTTTGGTGCTGGAGTCATCAAAGTTTGACTTTATAGAGATTATGTGGCAAATGACAATGGTCTGTTGGTTATAGATGTTTATTATATACCGTATAGCGGGAAATTTTCGCGGGGTTTTAATTTTCACGGATGGACTCAAATCGCGAAAATAAATTCCGCGAATATTTTATTAATTACTATGATATATATAGGATCTTTCCTAATCCGCGAAAATTTAAAACGCTTAAATTTTTGGCATACATTTTCAAATCGAATCCGCGAAATTTTTTACCCGCGAAAATAACCAGCTATACGGTAGATTGCTATGAAATATTGAAAATTCTCGGGGATATAAAAGTGACAATAAACAGTGAAATTATTTTCCATAATTTCACTCTTAGTAAGTGACGCCACAATAGACATTGTCAACATTGTTGTTAAGTAAACATCTCGGCGGATTAACATCGAAAACATAGTTCATGCAATGAAACTTAAAATTATCCACTAAATAATAGAGAAGATGATCTATATAAATATAAAAACAATAACTAATCCTAGATTCTGATTATCTAAAATATTTAACTCTAGTGGTGTTCAATCGGATAAAAATACCAACCGATTATCTATCATAATCGGTAAGGCTTAACCGATTGATTATCGGTCATAATCGGTTATCTTGCAATTCCTCCTTTAATTTTGCTTTAGGACTTTTGAATACGTGTCTATAGTATGAAGTGCTTGCTTTTCATTGGAACTAATAAATATATTCTTATATTCTAAATGGTTTCTTTTGTAAATATGAAATTTGTACATACAAATGACAAATGTACCCAATAAAGCATTAGTTCCTTTGCTTAATTTAAATAACTACTGGCTTTCCCCCATAAACCTATGGACTACCAGAAGACTGTTGTTTTGACCAAGTTTGGTTCTAATTGGCCTATTAGTTTTTCAATTGGGAAGATCTTTGAAATTGTTCCAATAGAATCCAACTGTTAAACTATGATTCACTGGTAGACATCTTGACAGAACAAAACTTGTTGGACATATTATAAAATGAGTCTATCTGAGGTGCATTGTGACCAAGTTTTGTTGCAATTGTGCTGATAGTTTAAGAGAAAATGATTTAAAAATATGTTCCCATAAGGTTTGATGTTAAACTAAGCTCCCTATTGTTTATGGTATAGAATTTTAGGTACAAGGGAAAACCTAAGGATAACTGTAACTTATTTTAGTTCCATTTGGGCAAGCAGTTTGTGAGAAGAAAATCTTTACATATGTGTCCCATAGGCTCCAGTGTTAAAAATTATGTTCCATTCTAGCAGCATCTTTAAACCCCAAAAACAATGTTTTATATAGGGAACACTCAAGGACTGTTGTAACCCAGTTCATTGTTCCAATTGGCCCAGTGGTTTCAGAGGAGAAAATCTTTAAAATTAAAATGTTCATGACGAACAGACAAAGAAGAAGGACAATGACAGATGATGGAAAGACTAGGGAATGACAGACGGATGACGGATGCAAAGTGATGGCAAGAGTACATCCTAGTTTTAGCAAGCTGAGCTGAAAATGATCAGGGATGGCAAGTTTTCAAATGTATTACGTAATTTTTCATGGCAGGCCTAAATGTTATGTCTTCATTCAAGGAGCCAGTTGGCTCCTAACTATGTCACTGCAGAACTTGAAGGGAAACCTAAATCAAAATTTTAAATGATAAAATGATAAATCGGTTTTCAATTAACTTAGAAATGGTAGACGTGTATATCAATCTTATGGCCGAAGCAAGTTTTTCAGGAGCCAATCTAGCTACTTATTGCACAAAGTTAGGAGCCAGTAGGACAGTTTTGGGAGCCAATCAGGGAGAGCAAGAACAGGTATAAAGTTGAGCCCTGTCATGGCCTTCCCAATTTTTCCCTAAAGGTCACATGTACTTTTAGTTAACCGATTATCAATCGATTGAAGAATATCAAGATCGATTACTCACATCTGGATAGTCAACCAACCGATTTGAGACATTTTCCGATCATCGGAACACCACTATTATTAACAACAGAATTAATTATTTCAAAGAGTAAAAAATAATTATGGAACCAAGTCGAAATGAATGACAGACAGGTTTTCTCACAATTTCGCAGAAAAAGATACAGGAGACGACTCAGGGAAATATAGTTTGTCTAATTTCTAGCAAATTTAACCAACGCCTGACCGATGTGATAAAAATATTTCTCGTCACTGGTGAGAGAGACAACCNACCGATTTGAGACATTTTCCGATCATCGGAACACCACTATTTAACTCATGATCGAAAATGCTGCAATTCACTCATGCGCTGCATGCATTCGTGAATTACTGCCTTATTCGATCATTCATTGAATATTTTGCGATAATCAGAATCTGGGATAAGTTATAGTATAAATATTGTATTTATTATCATTTTCAGTCATAGACCACTTTCTTACTTCTTTTTATGAATGAATTGCACCGGGGGTCAATCGGCGCAAATTGCGTCAATAAACATTATGACGTTGGAAAATCTATATTGTGATGCCAAAAATTTCCAGGAAAATTCACCAACTGGAAAGGCGTCTATTATAAGGTTTATGCAATGTATACCCAATTATTGAAGAAATCAAGGAATGTGATTCCATACATCATTAGATAAATGCTAGGACAAGAAGTCTGCCCTTAAAATAATAAAAAGTAATAATTTTTCTTAGTCTCTTACAGTTTCAGTCATCCATATACATGTACATGTAAGTAAATAGACCAGATTCTGTTATTTACTGTAGTCATATATTGGTAAACTCAATTTACAACCATCAAATTCCAGCTTACACCATGAACTTTTCAAATGGAGTTCAGTTTGTTCAAACCATCATCAGTTAAACTCTGAGGAATACACACTTTATGATAATAATTGTACTAGTATCACTTATACATTTTACTTTTATAATTTAATGTGTAGATCGAGTAACAACAACACTGCCACGGGAATGCAGGTTAATTTTTTTTGTTCATCGACATGTTTCTACGCTCACGGGGCAGTCATCAGGATACATAAATATAAAAAAGGTTTACTGAAGTACTAAATTCGGGAATGTAAATATAACGTCACAATGGATGAAGATTGTCAATAGATACAAACTGGAAATAACTTAAACATATTTCCCAATCAATTTATAGTGTTCATTCAATGTTAAAACAATGGTAATTAAAAAAATAATAAATTTAACGTTCTGAATTAAAATTTAAAATTATGTTTAAAAACAGTGAGTTCAATCAAGTACAAGAATAATGTCTAAACGAAATTTGCAGTTTTTTCCCAACATCATCCAAAACGGACACCCTTCCTTTAGTCCCTTATTTTTTAATTACCATTGTTTGAACATTGAATGAACACTATAAATTGATAGGGAAATATGTTTAAGTTGTTTCCAGTTTGTATCTATTGACAATCTTTATCCATTGTGACGTTTTATTTACATTCCCGAATTTAGTACTTCAGTAAACCTTTTTTATATTTATGTATCCTGATGACGGCCCCGTGAGAGTCAAAACATGTCGATGAACAATAAAAATTAACCTGCATTCCCGTGGCAGTGTTGTTGTTACTCAATCTACACATTATTATGTTCATAATTAACAACCCTGCATACCATTAAGGTATCCACTTCCCGGGAATCTTCCGATCTGAGACATAGCAGGCGTTGGTTCACTTTGTTTATTTTATAATTTGAATATTTTCTTACATTATCAGAATTTGAGTAAAGTGAGCTTCCTCACATCAAAAGATAATTCAATCAGCAGAGAGAGTTTTGGTAAAATACATGACCGTCATCTGTTGGGATATGACTGGATATCTGGATTACTGGACAATGATAGAGATGCTATGAACCATTCTGAAGGATACTTTGAAGAATTGAGGGAATTCAGGAGAATAAACAGACAGGAATGTTGTAATGACTTTTATAACAGGCAAGTACAATTCTTTTAAATTGATATGTTAAGAAAATAGATTGTGGAAAAGGTGAATATACATGTACAGTGAAACCTGTCTAAACCGAACCCCTCTGGGACTGAAGACTTTGTTCAGTGTAGACAGGTGTTCGGTTTACACAGGTTCAAAATATAAAGAAATTGATAGAAAGGGTCTTCACATTATGTTTGGTTTAGATGGGTTTTCGGTTTTGTCAGGGTTCGGTTTAGACAGGTTTCACTGTATTTCCATTTTACAATGGATAAATTCATGCTTCATATTTCAACATGAGCTACAAATATGATACCCATCAATGCCCAAAGTAAAACAAAAATATGGGCATATCCAACAGTTTCTTGTTATATTCTCATTTTCACAATTTTTAGATATATTGTGAAACAAGTACTGAGGATTCCAAAAATGACAAAAAATATAGGTCACCGATTTTGTTTCCATGGGAATGGAGGTTAAAAATAGGTTATCTTTGCATTTTTAAAAGAAAAATCAAGTTATAGTTTGAAAAATAATAGATGAAATAATTTCAATCTAATCAATACCAAAGTGACAGAAGAACAAAGTCAAGGTTTTAAAGATTTACAGAAAAAATAATTTTATATGAGAAAGTATGTTCTATTCCTCTAAATGATAAATCGATGAATATGTAGCCGTTGTAACAGTAAAAGTGGCATGAAATGTCCCCATTACAAATTCTATTTTACAATATTTTATAGACTTCTTACATGTATATTGTCGATTTTATGAAATTTTGATATATCATGCACTTCTAACAATGTGCTATTTAAAAATCTGGAAAACCACAAAGGTCACCGGGTAAATCATTAAAATATGCAAGGGTTAACAAATCTCCCATGGGAAACACCCACAAAGTCCGCCAAAATTGAAGGTACAAATTACCTTTCCCTCAGAAACAATGGGAATTACTTTGTGACGTTACATTTATCAATGTCATATTCCCGGGAAACACTGCCTGCTTTTGTGTTTTCCATTATCTCCCCTGAAACTATTGGATATGCCCTTAATGAGTTATAAATCCACAGAATAGAGAGTTTATATTTGTGTCATATTTCTTTAACAAGGAAAGGTTGGTTTTTTCAAAATGCCCCTTATAAGGCCATACAAATTAATTAATTGGTTCTCAGGCCATTTTTCATTGAAACAGATGAGGGAGGGAGGTGATTTTTTTTATCTTTTTATTTACCAAAAAATAGATGAGGTAGCTTTTTACATTGCAAAAACCACCAAAAATGTAGTGAGGGAGGTGATTTTTTATTTTTATTTTACTGAAATGGCAAAAAATAGGGTCAATGAAGGGCTTTTTTTCAAGCCTCCAACTAGATGAGGGAGGGCATGAGAACCAATAAATTTTTTTTTCATGGCCTAACCGGGTTTATTTTTTCAGACACAAAATCCCAACCAGGTTTTTATTCTCGTACCGTGCAAAACTATTATTATGCATATTGAAACATTTATTTTACAAGTTCAATAATTAAAACGTTTTTAATTTTGATTGTAAGGTACATGGACGTTGGCAACATAAATTATTTCTAATTTTTGTGGTTGATCAGTCATGGTACAAATATATCAAAATGCATAAAATACAGTTGGTGTTGATATTTGCACACTTTACACTTCATACATTAATGTTTAAAATTACAGTACTACGTATTATATTCCCATCCAGACTTGAATGAAGCAGTGACTAACTCAACGCAAAGGTTTGTGTAGATCAACCATGATTTGTACGAGATCGCGCGCGCATATCTACAATTCTATTGCCCTATCTTGCATTTCGTGGCATTTCTAGATATTTGTTCAACAAGCTTCTGAGCCTTTCAAATCTCAGATTATCTTTGTTAGCACACCCACAGCTTTTCTTTTCTCTCGATTACGAGGCATGTTGATTGAAAACAGTTTTCGATCCGCCATTTTTTTCGAGAAAAACAAAAGATCGAGGCGCATGTAAATTATGAAATTAGATGGTACGGAAACGAAAAAATCCGGAATTCCCGAAAAAGCCGACCAGTTGGTCAGAACGAAAGCCGGTCGGCCTCAAAATAAAGGTGGTCGGCAAACCCGGCTTAAATGGCGAATGTAATTTGTAGAGGGCAAAACTTTCTAGTTATACCTTATTCATTTTTAATTTTAAAAAAAAATTGTTTATTTAGATCACCAGAATCTTTGTTTGAAATAAAAGAAAGGGAACCATCACCTGTAGATGAAGCTTTAGCAGAGACAAGTAAGTCTGTTGATCTAATGAGTCACAAAAATATATGGTTCACATTTTAGTATTTTTTTTAAGGATAATTGGTTACAGTTGGGCACTGAAAATTACAATGTCTCCGTATACCATTGCATTTTATACTGCATATATTCTGTCAGTCATCTTTCAAAAGGCTTACTAGGAGCGCATTTCTATCATTACCAATCTTGTACTAAATAAAAGTGAAAATGCATTTACATGTATATAAATTTAAACTAGGGGTTTATCAGTGTATTTTGGATAAAGGAGTTTAAGGCTTATTTGGGAAGTTTTTATGCCCAAATCTAGTCATTTGGGAATCAAAATTGGAAATCCAAACATTTAGTCCAGAATTTTGCTTGATTTTGAATTAATTGTCAGTAGGAAAGACTACTTTTACTGGAGTGTGCTGACTGCCAGAAAAATCCATTTAAACAGGTAACTGAATGGATCAAGATGATATAAAAATAAAATTGATTGATAGATTTAACTTATTACATAAGATAAAATTATGTTAAAATACAAAATGAAATACATGTTATTCTTTAATTTAAATCTAATGTTGAAAAATAATCTTCAAATAATAATATAGAAAATAATTATGTATGTATTACTGAAATCTTGTTACATTTTTATTTACAGAAGTAAAGCCTTATCAAGTCAATGACAGACTTTTTACAGAACCAATCAAGGATCATCTGTTTCCAGGTCATGATGAGGTTGACGATCAAACATACAGCACAAAAACAAAGAAACCAACCTATGAAGATCCTAGATTTGTGAGGTACAGTATACATGGTATTTCTAAATATAACACAGTCTGCATCTCTATGAATCTTGTATACAGTGAAAATACCTAAAACTGAGCCTTCTAAAAACCAAACACTTGATTTTAGTCCTGAATTTTTCCCTGTTTAAGTATTAACATAAATGTCCTCTGAATAATAGCTTATAAACTTGCCAACACTGGCTGCATTATTTGATCCTGAAGTCTATAGTTTCTCTGAAAACCTGATGACAGTATTTGTTGACAATAAATATGAGCTTATTTCTTTAAATTTTCGGAAGCTCTCAACATGAATAAATTTTTATTCCAATGTTTATCAGAGGCTGTTAAATGCATACAAATGTCAAGAATACATCATTTTGTAAAGGGGATTTACAAGGGCTGATACAACAGAAAGCATATGGAGTGTATATTTCACAGTTGATTCGTTACTGTAGAGCGTGCAGTACATGCAGTGATTTTGTGGAAAGAGCAAAAGCACGTTCACAAAAACTGCTGAGTCAGGGATATGTTCAGCCTTTGTTACTTTTGTCTCTTCAGAAATTCTATGGCCGTCACCACGACATCATAGATAGATATGAAATGTCAGTGTCACAAATAAAAACTGACATTTTCGGCTAGATTGGCGTCTTCCCGAATTTGACATTACCGGTTTTGACTTTACCCTGGATTGACCCATTGACAGTGCGATGGGTGCTGTGCACAGAGCAGGACATGCTTACCCTTCCGGAGCACCTGATGTCACTCTTGTTTTTTGAGAGTTCACACTATTAGTGCTTTAGTTTTTTGTGTTGTATATGTAATGTTTGTGTGTTTTGTGGTCATGTGGTGTCTTTGGTCTTCCGTCTTTTGGTGTTCTTGCTTTTGCCTTGTCTCTGGACTTTGATTTGTATAATTTTGTGCTTTGTTCCTTCGGTATTCTACTGCCGTTGTTTTGATGTTTAAATTTTATCTTCACAAGATTTTGAACATCCATGGAAGCTGATCAATGAATTAACACAAAAACCAAACTTTACTGAAATGCTAAACTTGCAAACAGTACTCCTGAACAGGGTGCACTTGATTTTTTAAATTGAAGTCGATTTCAGGTATCCAAATGAAGCTTTTCTGTAAAAAAAAAATCGTAAGAGTAATGTGACCCTAATCATGCTGATGGTATGTCAAATTTACATCCGAGTCCAGATTTGGGTCTCTGTACATAGATTAGAATCATCCCATTATTTTTTAGGGTAGGTAAGCATCCAGGCTAAACTACCGGTAGGTATTTCTTTGACTTGCACTTTCCACTTGATTGACTTAATTTTGCATTGTCAGCCATTGATTTGTAAATATTTCAGAGTGAGTATTCCAAGGTCCACATTAATGTCCCCCCACAGAGTGAAACCTCAGAGGAGAAGTCAGTATGAACCATCAGATTCATTTGCTTTATCAAAGGTATTTGTATACATTATCCATGACAAATGTATGTGTGTACTTTATCAAAGGTATGTGTATACATTATCCACGACAAATGTATGTGTGTACTTTATCAAAGGTATGTGTATACATTATCCATGACAAATGTATGTGTGTACTTTAAAGTTATTCCTCAAATTATATGTGAAATTTAACCTGGTTCTGACTGGTTTGATAAATTTTCATATTCAACACATGCTTAATAAGGGCTGTTCCAGAAAAAATGACATGGGGGGGGGGGGGGGTTNGTTTGAAGGCACTTTTTATTGACCCCCACCACCCATAGAATTCTTCCCCATATGTACAATACAAAAGGATGAAGAAAACACAACCACCCACAGAAATTTATATGAAGTGCCTTCAAAGGGTCCCAGACCAACTTTTCTGGAACAGCCCTAAAGCCATTTACTATTTCCCACCTAAACTATTCAGAATACAATTCTTAGTTTATCATATATCATTAGAGAAACAGATTAAACCACTTTATCCGTTTTATGACCATATTTTATCCACTCCCGATGGTTAGATATATAAATGTTAAAAAGCTTGTCAAATTCAAATTTTAAAATAGAACTATCTCTAGTGGATAAAATATGGTAATGAGCATGATCTTATGGTGCAATCTGTTTGTGTATACTATATCAGTGGTGTGTGTATACTTTTATATCTGTACTTTATCAAAGGTACATATGTGTTTATCAAAAGTGTGTATGAAATAAAAGGGACAACAGGAAACACCTACAATGGCTGAAAATTATAATTACATGCCACAATCTGCTAGGGAACTACACAGGAAAACACAAATAAGACAAAAGACAAACGTAAACAACGATAGGAACTCGGGACAGCCGGACTTGGCACCGGCACTAGCAAAAGCCAGCCGTAGGGTTAAACATGAAATTGAGGAGTACCAGGTACTCAACACCATTACTGGTTCTTAACTAAATTTTGGTTAGTTGAATTTTAGTTCATCTGGCTATTGTATGGATACGCTTTTGCTATTACTTGCTGTCCATTGTCTGTTCGTTCATCATAAACTTTTCATTCAAAGATCCTCTCTTATTTGACTATTTATTCACAAAAAGGGCAAATGCAATAAATATTTTTTCAGAAAAATGCAAGGAAATCAAAATACTTCCAACATGGACATCTTCAAAATAATTACAATTGATCTAAAAAT
>MJUU01001600.1:153747-164021 GCA_002080025.1 Modiolus philippinarum
TATGTTTAAACTATGGTTCAAATTGGCGCAGTAGTTTGAGAGGAGAAAATCTTTGAATGTATTTGGTCGTCATGTTTGAGGTACAATTCTGAAAAAAAACTTTTTTTAGAGGGGACCACCAAAGGACTATTGTGACCAAATTTTGTTCCAACTGGCAAAGTAGTTTCAGAGGAGAAGACACGTTTGACACATCAGTATCTATTTGGAAACCTGAATTTCATTGAAATCAGACAAAGTGGAATTTTCATGCCTTTATGGTGGCCATTTTGAGAATGGCAGCCAACAAATAATTTTCAAGTAGCGACAACAATATCTAATTGGAAACCAAATTTCATTGAAATCAGACAATGTGAAATATTTCCGCCATTTTGGCAGCCATTTTGAAAATGGCAGTCAGCGAACAATTTTCAACACCGGTTTTGAAGTCGCAACATCAATATCTATTTGGAAACCAAATTTCTTTAACATTGGACAATGTTGAATTTTCCCGCCTTTTTTTGGCGGCAATTTTGAAAACGGTGGTCAACGAACAATTTTCAACAGCAGTTTTGAAGTCACCACAGCATGGAAAACATTTTATCAATTTACGCTTCACCTTTATCGTCTATAGTTTTGGAAATAACAGACGGAAAATAAGAAAATTTGAAAATTTTGTGAAACCAGAGGCCCCCAGGAGCCTGTATAGCTCACTTGGCTTTCAGTTGCTACAATCAAGCTAACATTGTAAGTTATAAAGTTGATCTTCAGTCTCAAATTTGGTAGCTTGAACAACACATCTTGAACTGTATCAAAAGTCTGATAATGTTTTACTATATTTCTTTGTTTGGCTTTTTTGACAAAAAAATTTTTTGCTAAGGACCACTTTCAACACCAGTTTTGAAGTCGAGACATTATTTTGTAAATGGGGGTCAATGAACAATTTTCAACACCGGTTTTGATGTCACAACATCAATATCTATTTGGAAACCAAATTTTATTGAAATCGGACAATGTTGAATTTTCCCACCTTTTTTGGCAGCCATTTTGAAAATTGCCGTCAGCCAACAATTTTCAAGATCAGTTTTGAAGTTGCGACATCAATACCTATTTGGAAACCAAATTTCATTGAAATCGGACAATGTTGAATATTCCCGTCTTTTTTGGCGCCCATTTTTAAAATAGCAGTCAACGAACAATTTTCAACATCAGTTTTGAAGTCGCAACATCAATATCTATATAATTTTTATTTGGAAACCAAATTTCATTGAAATCGGACAATGTTGAATTTTCCCGCCTTTTTGGCATCCATTTGAAAGTGGCAGTAAACAAACAATTTTCAACATCAGTTTTGAAGTCGCAACATCAATATCTATTTGGAAACCAAATTTCATTGAAATCGGACAATGTTGTATTTTCCCGCCTTTTTTTTGGCGGCCATTTTGAAAACGGTGGTCAACGAACAATTTTCAACACCAGTTTTGAAGTCGCCATTGCATGGCAAACATTTTATCAATTTAAACTGAACCTTCATCTTCTTTAGTTTTGGAAATAAAAGACGAAAAATATGAAAATTCTGTGAAAAAAGGGCAATAATTCCTACAAGGGTTTTTGGATTTTCTTCAAAATTTGGGTAGATCTTAATATGCTGAACATTTCTGCAATTTACACTTGGCCTCTATCTGTTACTCTTTTTGAAATAAAAAATAAAAAATGCACAACTTTTGAAAATTTTACGGAAAAAGGGCTATAACTCCGAGATGGGTTTTAAGATTTTCTTCAAAATTGCACAGTAGGTAGATCTCATCATGCTGATCATTTTTACCCCATGTCAGATTTTTGATATTTAACGGTTTTTGAGTTATTGGCCAAAAACTGCAATTTACCCCTATGTTCTATTTTTAGCAACGGCGGCCATGTTGTTTGACCTACCGCTTAATCGAACACAATTTTGAGAAGCCATACTCTGGTGATGATTCAGGCCAAGTTTGGCCCAGTGGTTTCAGAGGAGAAGATTTTTTAAATTGTTGACAGACAGACGGACAGACGACGGACGCATAGTGATGGCAAAAGCTCACATGGCCTTTAAGGCCAGGTGAGCTAAAAAGGGCAAAAACTCCTACAAGGGTTTCTGGATTTTCTTCAAATTTTCAGGATGGGTAGATCTTAATATGCTGAACATTTTTTCCATTACACTTGACCTCTATCTGTTACATTTTTTGAAATAAAGAATAAAAAATGCAAAAATTTTGAAAATTTTATGGAAAAAGGGCGATAACTCCAAGACGGGTCGTCAGATTTTCTTTAAAATTTAACAGCAGGTAGATCTCATGTTGATCATTTTTACTGCATGTCAGATTTTTGATATCTGTGACGGTTTTTGAGTTATTGGCCAAAAACTGTTATTTTCCCCCCTATGTTCTATTTTTAGCAACAGCGGCCATGTTGTTTGACCTGCGGACTAAAAAACACAATTTTGAGAAACCATACCCTGGTGATGATCCATGCCAAGTTTGGTTCTATTTCTTCCAGTGGTTTCAGAGGAGATTTTTGAAAATGTTTACGACGGACGCAAAGTGATGGCAATAGCTCACCCTGGCAATAGCTCACCATGGCTATATAAATATGGCCCCCCTGCTAACGGAAAGTCTAGATCCACCACAGATATTCTTCCGTAAATGGTGCTTTCAGTGGAAGACGACCCAAGCGAGATTGATGCAGGCAACCTTGTCTCCCATAGGTAAATGGCCAAGCATAAGTGCTCTTTTTTGTGATACAACAATATAATAATATTAATTGTAACCATGACTAAACGTCATAAAACACCTGATGTCACAATGTAAGGTACACTCAAATGGCGACGTTACTTGTATGGTATTGGTTAGCAGAAGTTTCTTCGCATTTTTACGGAAGGGTATTGTTACCTCCCATGTAGATATATTTTTTTTCACATGAGGATAAACTAGAGGCTCGCAAGAGCTTGTAGCTCACCTGGTCCAAAGCTGGCATAGACAGTTCAAATTAGCTTTAAATGATAAAAGGTCTCATTTTCTAGTATGATAGTAGACCTCTATGTTAAATGTGTCAGAGAAAATGATCTTGTATGCATTTCCCATAGGGTCCCATGTTAAACTAGGCTTCCTGTTGGCGGCTATCTTGGATAATAAATGTGAACTTACTGGACATATTTTTCAAAGGAACTGTGACCAAGTTTGGTTTCAATAGGAACATTTTTTTCAGGGGAGAGATCTTTGATTGTTGTTCCATAGGTTCCTATTTTTGATATTACATGTACTATGAATTCATTTAATGTCGTGGGTATCAATTTTCTTGGGTAGAGAACAAAAGGACATTTCGTGGTGTACGTAAATTTGTGGATTGCCATTTATTTAAAAAGAAAAATTCAAAATTTCTAAAAGTTCTTAAAATTCATGGCTTTAGATGTAAAACACTAAATTTAGAACTGTACCTATAATTAAAGTGTCACCTGTAATTAACAATTCATAGTAATGTGTAGATATTATGTAATTAGGTAATCATCTGACATATCCTTACTGCATTCTGTAGACGGTGCATTTCATTTGCGCGAATCCACCTTTCATTTGCACGAAAATAATCTTTCAATTGCACGAGAAAATACATTTCATCTGCCGGAGTTTTTTACCTGTAGTTTACCTATAATATACCTGTAATTCTCTTCTGTAAATAAATAAAGGTGACAACAACAGTCCAGAGCAATTAGAGGGAGAGACCTGGGAAAGAAATCCGTTAGCCATTCAACAGTATCGAGTACAAACAACCCAACACAAAACATTTTATGCAAGCCGTCATATCCCCGACTTGGAACGGGCATTTTATAAATAAAATGGTAGGTTAAACCAGGTTTAATGATGCATCAACCTACCGCTTATATGACGACTCAGTATAGGTTCAGTGTGCCCTGAGATTGTGTTAAATCTCAAAACCATAATATTGTCAAAAAACATTGACTTCTGTAATACAGGTAGAATGCTTTTGTCGTTCGATGTAAAAGCCTTGTGCCATCATGCAGGTAAAATGTTTGCCAGGAAGTATTGACAGACATTTATTCAAGGAATATTTGAAATAAATGAATATCAATATCTTCTGTTTCCACTGCCCACTGCCGGAAGGTTGACTATATTGTTCCATTTGAAAAAAAAATGCATAGGGAACAAATATTATATGCAATTTATTCCGTCAGAAATAAATATTATTTTGTTCTGGTTGAAAAAATATGTAATATATTTTCCTTTGGAACAAATATAACAGTGGAACTTATATTCTGTCCCATTATTGTAACTTAGTGTTTATAAAATTATTAGAAATATATTTTTTTCAATCACCTCATACAAAATAAAATAAATTTACTTAGAAATATTTGGCTGTTTTTTTTTACTCATTTTCCCTCAACGATTACAGGTAAAAAAACTCGCGCAGTTGTAAGCTACTTTGCTCGCGCAGTTGAAAGGTATTTTACTCCCCTAATTCGCGCAGTTGAAATGCGGCCTCTATAGACACCTATACTGATTGCAAAATAAACATGTCCTTTTCAGTAGAACATAATTAAAACTATAAAAGTTTAATTTATTTAACAATATCTTATCATGTATGTTGTCCAAACTTCTCAACTGTAAATAAACCTTACCTTACCTCTGCATCTTTACACCCAATGTTGGGTAACCTCACCATATTCATCGTGAGCTGAACAAGAATTTGTAGTTCCCTCCACCATAATTATTTTCCGGATTTGAGCTTTGTTTCACGTAATGGTCTCATGCAATAAACACTTTAGCGTAATTGAAAAAACAAAACAGGAAACCAGTTACCGCTAATTTGTAAACTGGGAAACACTTAAAAATTAAGCATTTGAACATATTTTGCTTCTATTAAAGGTTCAAGAAAATGGATATCTACCTTTTTGTCTCGCCTGCGACAAAGGTCGCGGAAAGCGAGACATAGGCATGCAAAGTATGAGGACAGCAACTGCGTTAACTTTTACTAAATACAGGATATTTTGAGAACCCTTTGATGTAGGAACATCATATTTGGTCCAGTGGTAGAACTAATCAAGTGCTACCTGGCGAACATAAAATCATGTGACCTTGACCTCAATTGCAAGGTCCAGTGACCATGTTAAGTTTCTCTGCTAAGTCCATTTCTCAATAACTAGAAGTGGTAGGTTGATAATATTTTGTATGTAGGTTGGTCTTGGGTAGTACATGTCAGGTCTGGCAGGTAACTTTTGTCCTTGACCTGATTTTCACGGTTGGGTGGCAACGTTAATGTTCTCTACTTAAGTCCATTTCTCAATAACTAGAAGCGGTAGGTCGATAATATTTGGTATGTAGGGTGGTCTTGGGTAGTACATTTCATGCAGTCTGGCAGGTAACTTTTGTCCTTGACCTCATTTTCACAGTTGAGTGGCAACGTTAAGTTTCTCTGCTTAAGTCCATTTCTCAATAACTAGAAGTGGTAGGTTGATAATATTTGGTATGTAGGTTGGTCTTGGCTAGTACATGTCAGGTCTTGCATGTAACTTTTGTCCTTGACCTGATTTTCACGGTTGGGTGGCAACGTTAATGTTCTCTGCTTAAGTCCATTTCTCAATAACTAGTAGCGGTAGGTCGATAATATTTGGTATGTAGGTTGGTCTTGGGTAGTACATTTCATGCAGTCTGACAGGTGACTTTTGTCCTTGACCTCAATTTGAAGGTTGAGTTGCCATGTTAAGTTTCTCTGCTGAAGTCCTTTTCTTAATAACTAGAAGTGGTAGGTTGATGATATTTGGTATGTAGGTTGGTCTTTGGTAGTACATGTAAGTCTGACAGGTAACTTTTGTCATCGACCTCAATTTCATGGTTGAGTGGCCACTTTAAGTTTCGCTGCTTAAGTCCATTTCTCAATAACTAGAAGTGGTAGGTTGATAATATTTGGTATGTAGGTTGATCTTGGGTAGTGCATGTCAGTCTGGCAGGTAACTTTTGTCCTTGACCTCAATTTCATGGTTGAGTGGCAATGTCATGTTTCTCTGCTCAAGTCCATTTCTCAATTTCTAGAAGCGGTAGGTCGATTATATTATGTATGTAGGTTGGTCTTGGGTAGTACATTTCATGCAGTCTGACAGGTGACTTTTGTTTTTGACCTCATTTTCATGGTCTAATGAACATGTTAGTTTCTCATTACCTATTAGAAGTAGTTCAATATTTTGTATGTTGGTTGGTCTTTCGATGAACATAATGGTCTGCTATATGGCTTTGTCAGTGACCTTAATCTCACAGTCTAGTGAGCATATTAAGTTTTCTGATAAGTTCACTTGGATTTCACATCAATTCAGAGGACAAGCAGGGACGGGCGAGACATCTTTTAGGGTCTTCACTTGTTTGGATATGTCAGGTTGTGTGGGCTCAGACATACACAAATGCAAAGGTTTATGGCCTTCGTTGATCAGGTCCTTCACTATGTTCATTCACATGTGTTTGAAGCTTGCACAAGAAAATTTTCTTTCACTGAGTATTTGAATACCGGTAGTTAAAGAGGAGATGATCTTTGAATGTGTTTTCTCATAAGGTCCAATGTTAAACTAAGTTCATTGCTGGCAACAATCTTGGATTGCAGACTTGTCACACATATTTTTTAAAGAGGACCACCTAAGGACTATTATGACCAAGTTTGATTTCAACTATACATCGGAGAGATGCCAGCCATCTCTTTCGGCCCCACTGTAATAAGTGCAAAAATAAAAACACAGTACAAAGTGAACATGAGTACAAATGTGGACACAAAACAGGTATGGACACAATAATATATTATAATCTCCAAGAAATAAATAGAATGTAGAAGGTCAAAGGCCACCAATCATAGTTCATGACAAATAGCCTTGAAATGATCTAACTACATGCAAAATCCCAAATCCCAAAGACAAAAAACGTTACATGTATAGCCCAAACACGACTTTTCCTTACAAAACAAATAATCTGACCTTGATGACAAAGTTAAAGGTCAAAAGTCATAAATCATGATACATGACACATCGTCTTGAAGTGATCTACCTTCATGCAAAATATCAAAAGCCTGGACATGGCTTTTCCTTATCACACCAATAATCTGACTTTGAAGTTCAAGGTCAAAGGTCATTGATCATGGTACATGAGACATCATATCAAGATGATCTACCTACATGCAAAATATCAAAAGCCTACCTCAAAAGACAAAGTTATAGCACGGACACGACTTTTACGGACGGACGGATGCACAGAGTGATTACTATAGTACGTCCGCCTCTATGTAGCGGGGCCCTAATTTACAAAGTAATTTCAGAAAAGAAAGTCTTTGAATCTGTTTTCCAATACTGTTCAATGTTAAACTATGTTCCCCGGTGGTGGCCATCTTGGATTTGATGGGGACTTGCCGGATTCATTTTACATAGAGGTCCAACTAAGGACAGTTGTGACCCAAGTATGATTCCAATTGGCCAGGTAGTGTCAGAGAAGCAGATCTTTGAATGTGTTTCCCATAGGATTCAATGTAAAACTATATTCCCCGCTGGCAGCCATCTTGGGACTTGCAGACACATTTTTCAAAGGGGACCAACTAAGGAGAGTTGGGACCAAGAATGATTCCAATTGACCAGGTAGTCTCAGAACAGAAGATCTTTGAATGTGTTTTCCAATAGGGTCCAATGCTATACTTTGTTCCCCGCTTGCATGGGGACCTGCCGTACACAATTTTCAAAGGGACCAACTAAGGACAGTTGGTACCAAGCAGGATTCCAATTGCACAGGCAGTCTCAGAGGAGAAGACCTTTAAATGTGTTTCCCATAGAGCCAATGTTTCCAAACTGGCAGCCATCTTGGATGAGCTGGAAACTTCCATTATGAAGATGAAATGTTATTCTTGACATATTGAACATTTTTTCATTTAAAACTCAACCTCTATCTTGAATCATTTTTTTAAAATAAAAGGCAAAATGAAGAAACTTAAAAAAAAATTGATCAATAAAGGGCAAATTTAACTCCTATATAGGTATTTAGACTTTCTTCAAAAATTGTAGGTGGGGGTAGATCTTGATAATTTTGCTGAACATCTAATTTAAAGTTGACCTCTATCTGTTATAGTTTCTCATAAAAAATATTGATGGGCGTTCCTTGGAACACTTGTGTCGCCTGCGCATGCACTACAGAAGAGCTATTTTTGGCCCAGTGAACCTCTAAAATCTCTAAAATTAAACTTTCAAGTGTCATGTGCATGGCTAGATTAGGAGAGAACCAAATTCTGTAAGTTTGTTTAGAGTGTGAATACAGCTATACAGTTTTGGGGACTTGCAGATAACAAACTGAATTAATGAATGAGCTATGGTGGCTTTGCAAACCTCTTAAATCTGTAAAAACAAAATTTTAAGTATAATGTGCACGACAAGATCTGATAAACAACATATACTGGAAGTTTGGTTGGAATCTGACAGACATTTGTGAAAGAGTTGAAGATTAACAACCCAAATTAACAAATGAGCTTTTTTGGCTCACTGAGTCAACTAAAATCTGTATACCCAAAATTTTAGGTATCAGATGCACAAGAAAATCAGGTGAACAACATATCCTGAAAGTTTGGATAGAATTGGACAAGCTGTTTAGAAGGAGTTGCAGATTCAAAAACCAACACTCACAAATGAGCAATTTTGACTCCGTGAACCTCTAAAATCTGTAAAATCAAATTCTAAGTATCAGGTGCACATCTACACCAGTTGAACAACATAATCTGAAAGTTTGGTTGGAATTGGATTAGCAGTTTTGAAGGAGTTGGGGATTCAAAAACCAGCACTCACAAATGACCAATTTTGGCTCTGTGAACCTCAAAACCTGTAAAATCAAAATTCTAAGTATCAGGTGCACAACTACACCAAGTGAACAACATATCCTGAAAGTTTGGTTGGAATTGGACAAGCAGTTTTGAAGGAGTTGCGAATTCAAAAACAGACAGACAATGCAGGACAACGACGACGTAAGATGACGAATAGTAATCCCCATGTGTCGACTCTGCTTACAGCAGGCGACACAAAAATATTAAAATTTTGAAAATTTTGCAGAAAAAGGGCAATAACTCCAAGACAGTTTCAGATTTTCTTAAAAATTGCAGGGCAGGTAGATCATGCCATGCTGGTCATTTTTAATCATCAGAATTTTGATATCTGTAATGGGTTCTATACAACCGCAAAAAATTTGAGGTCGTATAATGGTATGACGTCGTCTTCATCTGTAGACACTTTTGTTTTTGGTCAATAACCTAAGTTCCAGTTGATCAATTCTTATGAAATTTTAACACAATGTTCCTTGGCACAAAAGGAAGGCTTTGAGTGGTTATGAGTTTTGTTGCCCCTCCTGTTGTTAAAAAAGGGGCCAAAAGGGTAAAATTGGGTATATTCACATAATTGGCTGTAGAATTTTTTTTTTATTCATCAGATTTTGATGGGGTTTCTTTCAGTGTGCTGCTGAAAAAATTTCCAATCTGTAGTATGTCAACGGATTTCATGTCGCATTTACCGTTCATGAGATAAATGGGGCCCAAAAGGGGCAAATCAAAAACTAGAGAATGTGTCTATAAGACACGGATGCCCCGCTGACAAATTTTTCATAATAGATAGCCCAAGTCAATCGGGCATAAAAATTTAACAAAGTCATTCAAGCAGAAAATAAACCAAAAGTCACTTAAGCAAAAAAAAGTAGGTCAAATTGGCCTTGATTTGGATAGTACTCATCAAGTTGATTTATTTTGATGCAACAACATTGGGTTAGCATGTTAAGTCGATAAGAAACGGACTTAAATGCAAAATTTAACAAAAGTCACTCCAGCATGAAATATAGGTCAAAGCAACCTAATTATCAATGATTTGGGTAGTACTCATCAAGGCAATTAATTTGATGAAACATCATATTGTTATAATGCGTAGTTGTTGAGAAATGGACTTTAACACAAAATTCAACCAAAGTCACTCAAGCGTAAAATATAGGTCAAAGCCACCTAACTGTCAATGTTTTGGGTAGTACTCATCAAGGCAATTGATTTGATGAAACATCATTTTGTTATAATGCGTAGTTGTTGAGAAATGGACTTTAACGCAAAATTTAACCAAAGTCATTCAAGCGTAAAATATAGGTCAAAGCCACCTAACTGTCAATGTTTTGGGTAGTACTCATCAAGGCAATTAATTTGATGAAACATCATATTGTTATAATGCGTAGTTGTTGAGAAATGGACTTTAACGCAAAATTTAACCAAAGTCA
>MJUU01001600.1:164135-186931 GCA_002080025.1 Modiolus philippinarum
TAAACGCAAAACTTAACATCGGGACGTACGGACGTACGGACAAGGGTAAATCTATATGCCCCTTCCACTTCGTGGCGGGGCATAAAAAATTATTTTTTTATTTCTAGTCTAATTTTGATGCAGTCTTTTTCAATGGATTCCTTTCTAAAATTAATATGATGTTTAACTATTAGATATTTGATAACTTGTTTTCTTTTGGGGCTATGAGGGGCTGTAAAGGTTCCAAAATTACAAATGTGGAGATTACGTAAAATTTTTATTTTTCATCAGATTTCCATGGGATTTATTTCTTTACACCCCTCCTGTCTTTTCTTTACATCCCTCCTGTCTTCAGCTTTCAGTAGTATGTCAACAGATTTTTCATATCTCTGACAGTTACCGAGCTGTAAGGGGTCAAGGGGTCAAAATTGCAATTTTCACAAATATGTAAAATCTTTATTTCTGAACGGATTTTGATGGGATTTTTTTCTTTGGGTTCCTCTTGTTGTAAGCTTTCAGGGGTATGCCAATAGATTTTGCATATCTCTTACCATTTCTGAGCTATAAGAGGTGAAAGAGGCGAAAATGGCAATTTTCCGAAATATGCAAAATCTGTATTTCTCATTGGATTTAATTTCTTTTTTTTATTCTTTTATTATTATTATTATTTTTTTTTATTCCTCGTGATGTAGGCTGCAGTAGTATGTCAGCAGATTTAACATATCTCTTACAGATTGTGAGCTTTCAAGGACCAAAAGGGCTAATTTCTAGTTTGTGTCAAGCTAATCATGCTAATTACTGTTTCAGTCCTTATTGTGTCCATATAGTTACTGTGTCCGCATTCACTTTATATTACACTTGTTCAAATCTCAGTAGTTGACATGCTGCAGTCGTATCATGCTGTGCTCTGTGTAGCCCTTTATTCAGTTATTGGCAAAAAACAGCAAATTACCAGTATGTTCTTCTGTTAGTAACGACAGCCATTTTGAAAGATACTTGGACACAATTTTGACTCTAGATACCCTGGTAATCATTCAGACCAAATTTGGTTAAAATTGGCCCAGTGGTTTCAGTGGAGAAGATTTTTCAAAAAGTTTTCGACAATAGACAGATGGATGGACACCAACGGACGCCAAGTGATGGCAATAGCTCACCTGGTAAAAAAAAGAACTAAAAAATCAATCCAAACCTTCCATTTATTCAACGTGATCAGTCTAATTTCCTCAGAAGTTCAAGTGGAAGTGTTCAGAATCTGATAAACAAATGAAAGCAATAACTAACCATGGCCTTATAAAAATCTTCAAAAAATAATCTTTAAGTAAGACATGTTTTTATTTTGGCCAAATTTGTGTCTTTTGAGATTTGTCCATTTTTCCAAATGATGAGCTTTTCTGTGACTTGGATGTAGAAAACTGTGGTTTGTATGCCTGAAAAAGACAAAAACTTGGTGTAAAAATTGATTTCTGTACAGGACAGAATTACAAGTGTCCATCAAATAGACATTGCTGATTTCCTTGTTAATGGTAGTTTTATTTATGTGCTTATATAAACTCTAAGTTGGTCCAGTTAATTGAGTACAGAATTTTTTTCTTTTTTATCTTTGTCATTGTGTCTACATTTGTGTTGCCTATGCATCGCAATGTTTATGATTTTTTAAAAATTTTAATTTTACCCTCTTTTGTCTTTTTGCTTTGGTTAATTGTTTACAAATGTATTCTATACAGGCTAGACAATCTTTCTGTGAAGTTTTATCCAACTGAATTTGAGCATTTCTTGCTGCTTCTATGACGAAGTCAGACCAAAATTTATTGTTTCCCCAATCCCAACTTTATCCAGCCAAGTGTGGGTAGGTAGGTAGGAAGGGAAATTATTATTATTTTTTTCCAAAAATAATTACATTAATCTTTAATGCAGAAAAAATAATTTCCTCCCCAAAGTGGAAATTAAATATTTTGGGTAGCAATGATTTTTCTGGCCCGATAGGGTTTGGGGAAACAAACAATATTTTATTTTAGGCCTAAACCAATTCCACAACACAATTTCTAAAGTTTCAGCAAATTTACAGCACTTATTAAGGTATTTACCACAGTTGATTTCTGTCATTTGGTCAGATATGCAGACTCTTCTGTCTTTTTCCATATCATGACATCAGGGTAAGATTCAAACGCTCTCAGACTTGCCAGCGGTAAGTTAAATCTGTGCAGGGCAAGTTATATATGATGCTGACGTGTCTGTTTGTCGAGTTGAAATTTTATTTCTCTTCAATTTTAAATGTGGAAGGGCAAGTAATATTTATCAGTGATTTGTACCATTGGGATAAAAACCTGTGTGAGATGCAAATATACTGCCCATGAACACCCACTTTTCACGCTAAATTCTAAAAGCATGTACCGGTACATGTATGTTGAAGGAATTTCAGACAAAAAGAAATTGTCATTACTCCTTCACTCAATTTCAAAACTTACAAATTTGTATACAATGCTTATAACCTAGAATATGGATATTTCCCACCAAATGTTTAATGTCTTGGATCTCAAAATCAAGTGCATGAAACAACAATTGTCAACCTTTTGTTAAGTACCTACTAATTCAAAATACTTTTTATAAAACTCTCATTACTTTTATTCAAAGGTGGAAACTACCTTAATATTCCTGCTGTTTGTGACTCAATGGAAACTATTCCCCCCGAGTTACCCATAGACAAATGTCCCAATAGTGATTAATATTTAAATATATGCTCCATATACTTCACGGTGCAAAATGTAGGCAGCATTCCCAATAACAACAAGAATAGAATTCCTGGGTCCCCCGCCGCTCATGCAATATACTAGTATACTGTATATGAAATTGAAATATTTTCAAACATTCAGGGCAGTTCCAAAATTAAAAATATGTAGGGATAGAAAAGATCGACCACGGCAGATGTTCCAACTTGACCAAGGTATTAGTGGAATTAACATTTGGTATAATTTTCATGAAAATCTGTCAAAATTTGTTGCCATGAGAGCGCTTATAAGGTAAATTTTTGGATAAAGCAGAGTCATTATTTTCGACAAAGTCCCTGAACTTCGTCAAAAAATATCAACCAAGGCTGATTTTCTAACTTGACCAAGGTATTAGTGGTAAAAACAGACCAAGGTATTAGTGGTATAAACATTTGCTATAAATTTCATGAGAATCCTTCAAAATTTGTAGGCATGAGAGCGCTTACAAGGTAAATTTTTGGCTAAAAGGGTGTTATTATTTTGGTCAAAGTCCAATAACTCCGTCAAAAAGTCAAACTCGACCAAGGTATTAGTGATATAAACATTTAGTATAAATTTCATTAAAATCCATTAAAATTTGTAGCCATGAGAGCGCTTACAAGGTCAAATTTCGGCTAAAACAGTGTCATTATTTTCGTCAAAGTCCCATAACTCCCTCAAAAAATATCAACCAAGGCTGATTTTCGATCTTAGTCAAGGTATTAATGGTATTAACATTTGGTATAAATTTCATGAGAATCCGTCAAAATTTGTAGCCATGAGAGCGCTTACAAGGTTAATTTTTGGCTAAAACAGTCATGATTTCGGTCAAAGTCCCATAACTCAGTCAAAAAGTATCGACCAAGGCTGATTTTCAAACTTGACCAAGGTATTAGTGATATAAACATTTGGTATAAATTTCATGAAAATCTGTTATAATTTATATGCATGAGAGCACTTACAAGAAAGTGTGACAGACGGACGCACAGTGTTGCGGCAGGGGACAATTATTTGAAAACGAGTTCCCTATAGTTTTCACTTTGTTTGTCCGTCCGTCTGTCCGTCAAAGATTTCTTGGCTTGTTTTGATTCTAAAAATATGTGGTTTTTTTTGTCTTTTCAAATTTTCCCAAACAGTCTAAAAAATAAAATGCCAAAATCCAAATGTATCCTGAAAAATTCATGGTACTTTCTAAATTTAAATCAATCAAATAAGGCCACACCAATTTAATTTCTTGTTCTTTGGACTTTTTTGCCTAAAAATTTGGGGCGAGCAAGCGATAAGAAAAATTTTTTATTTTAATTTTAAAAATTGGTTATATATAAATCACAGAGGCGAGCAAGTAATTTATTTTTTTTTTATTTCAATTTTTTTTTGTTTTTTGAAAACATATAAAATATTTATTTGATTAAGTTGGTATTATCTCATATTAACTCTTAAATGGTGCCATTAATCTTAGATACATTTGTAATGTAAGAAGAACACATAAATGCATTTTGTCTTATTATATATTCTTACCAATATATTTGAAATGTTTATTTGATTACAATGTATATTCTCAGCAATTGTTTAGAAAGCTTATCCTCATTTCCTATTTCTCTCAATTTAATTATCCCCGCACTTTCGAAGAAAGTTCGGGGATAATGTAATACCCTCCGTCTGTCCGTCCGTCCGTCACACTTTTCTTGTGACTCAAACTCCTCCTACATTTTTGGATTTAGGGATNATTATATTCTTACCAATATATTTGAAATGTTTATTTGATTACAATGTATATTCTCAGCAATTGTTTAGAAAGCTTATCCTCATTTCCTATTTCTCTTAATTTAATTTTGCTTATAATTGAATAAAAAGTTCTGTGCCATTTTGATTATTCTTACATGTACACATTTTCCAATTCAGGATAACTATCATGATCTCAAATTGTTGCAAATCAAAATTAAAGCATGATCAACTCAAGCAAGAAATTACTTCTCTATTTATATTAGTCAGACTGCATTCTCTCATCATCACCATAGTACTTATTGAAAAATGAAAAAAAATTACTTTTAATAGTCCTAGACAATTTCAGTACTCATTTTGACAAATTACACGTATACATTCTTTTGTATCTCTTAAGCCCAGGTAAAATGAAAACATTTGGAAGACAGACAAAAAACTATATATTGTTTGGAGGCCTAGCAAGTAACAAGAATCAGAAATGTATATGGTGCACAACAAATCTAGCTTATTTAAACACCAAAAACTAACTTAAGGAGGCTCACTACTATGTTGTTTATATCAAGGATTTCTTAAAACCTATTTAAATTGAGTAAGCATTGTAGACTTAATGAAATGGTAAAAAGAAATATATAGGTCCGTGTGTTTTAACGGAGATAGAGCACATTAAAAAATTGGCGGGAATTGGATTTCTCTGGATTTTCCCTTAATTTAATATTGGGACTATCTTTTGTCTAAACGCCATGAAGTTATATCAAGAATTTTATGAGAACTTGTCAGATGTCTCAAATTGAACTATAGAAGACAGTCGTGAAATAAAATTGGTGGTCTGTGCGCAAAATTATTTAAGCCATTGAACTGGAGAAAACCAGAAGTTCCGAAATCTGACGCAAATTCATATATGTGATGAGTGAGCCACCTTAAGGGTACTCACTGCATGAGGGCATTGGATATTGTTATATTGTGCATTTTGTCGATTTACCAGAACCTGTACTGGCAAGCTTACTAGAAAAGTAAGCTGGCCAGTTTTGGATTGACGGTTCAGTTCGGTTTGGATTCGTTTTGGATTGACAGTTCGGTTCTCACTTACTTTACTAGAATAGAGATAACTTCAAAGACTACAGTCTACCATGCAGAGGCAGTTACCAAGTTTTAGTACTTTTTTAATTGTTGCAAGGATTGTTACAAAGCTCAAATTGAGATCTTGTTGAAATTTAACAAAGAATTTAACAATCAGACTGACATTATCTGTAGAAATTTTTATATTGAATATGGACAACAAGCAGAGTGAGGATTACAGTGCAAACACTAACTACATGTAATTCATATATACATGTATGCAGAACAAGTACGATAATGAAAGTACCTAGCCCTGTTAGTACAAGACAGCATCATGCACCAACATACATATGCAACTCTACCTATCTACACCCATAATTTGCCTATAAATAGAAACACTTTTCCATTATTTTGAGTCTCGTGGGAATATAGAAATAATTGTCATCACATATAAGTAAGGACACCTCGTGAGATACCTGTCATACTATATTCAGGATGCTGTCATTGCTGGTCATAATCAGATCACCTGTTGTGATCAGTTTATGTGTTGATTACAGGTGAAATAAATTTTCCTGCTCCCTTTCATAAAATTTGTCTATGAAATGGTCAGATCTAACATGAAAATAGAAATGTGTTTTGTGTTTAATATACAATAGTTCAGTTCAACAAAGGCGTCATGGCACATAGACAAAGTGGAAGGCGTCATGGCACAATGTGGAAGGTGGAAGTCGTTGAAATAATACCAAGTTTTTTTTTCAATATGTCAAAGCTGACATGCAATGATTCGTACAGAAATCATTGTTATAAATCCTTGTTATTTGTAAAAAGATGACATTTACCGATTACGAACTTACCTCGCTGCACGATTGAAAAAATGTTGTTCTTTCGGCGTCAAAAATCGCTGAAGCATATGTTTACTGCTTAAAACATAAGTCATTTTGAATATATCGGCATTTATCATGAAATATATCACAAAATGAATCAATTAAAGGCAGTAAACTCGTCAATTTTGTCAGCAAACGTGAACCATGTGAGCAAATTTTTCAAAAACGGGAAGCGATAAATTAATTTTAAAATACAGTTCGGACCGGAAAGGGCGGAATGCAGGAAAATTTTATTTTTATCTATTTCACTTTTGAAAAAGTATGTGCAGGCGAACAAGAAATTAAATTGGTGTGGCCTAATAGAATAATTTCAAGATCATGTATACATGTATCTTTCTTGATATTTTCACTTCCATTAGTTCTACTAGATTTTAAATATTTATAAAATGTTGTTTCACATACATGTATATAACCTACACATGTATAAATGTATATTCATTTCAACAAGAATCTTACCTTTTTCCCTTTCCCCTTTGAATGTGAGCCTGCATTAGGATCAAACACATCTTTGTTTCCTCCTTTTGATTTTCCTTCTGAAATAACATAAACACATGTAGATGTAATGGTTGAAAAAGTAATTCAAATACATGTATTATATGTAATGGTTGGAATAGCTTGTCTTTGAAATAAATCATGAGTGCTACAGACTGTAACAATGCAAACTATCTGATTTTCCTTAATTGCTACGATTTTGTTTATAAAACGTTGATACTTTGGTTGCTTTTCATTTATTATAGATTTTAGATAGCTGTCTGGTGTTATTTTTTCATCCATGGAAAAAAAAAATTCTGATGCTTTGATTTGTATTTCAAACTATACTGGTCTTGAGCATTTAACTGAATCTGCCATTCACCTTTGCCTTCATCAGAATTTGTCTCTATTGCAGTGTGGAGTCTGTAAAAAGATTTCATGTGTAAGAGATGTATGGTCTACATACATTTCAGCTATTGTGTACTTGTGTTTCAGGGAAATTCTAGGGCCGTCTTGAACTTACTATGAGGTATGAGCAAAGCTCATTGTTGAAGGCCAAATGGTGACTTCAAAATGAAGAACAACAATTAAAAGTGTTCAATTGCATTGTTTTACCATATATTTATAGAGCATTTGTCTCATGTGCATTTACTTCATATCCCTTCATTGCTTATTACCAACACTTTTTGATACAATTTGCACATAATTGTTTCATAAACTGTAAGATAAATGAAAACATTTATTCAGCCCCTTTTGGCCCATTAAAAAACAGCTATGCAAAAATAACCAAAGACTTTCATATATGGAACTATGTTTAAATTTTCACATATGGAAAAGAAATGATCTACAGACCCATCCAAAAACACCAATATCATACCTTTATACGACGTAAATTTTTTGTGGTCAAATAAAATTTAAATTGTACAGCATGTCAATAACTGGATAGAAGCCATTTATTTACAATCATCAATTTTTAAAAGCTGTACTTGCCTTCAAACATTTTCAAATTGACTTTACTATAATCAAAGGGAGTAAACTCTTCTTTTTCTAATGGATCTATAGTGTTTTTCTTCTTATCTCTCTTTTCTTTATGCTTTCTTTTCTTCTCTTTTTTTGTTGTTACCTGATCTGAATCTTCAGAAAGAGTTTTTCCTTTTATCTGAAAGGAGAACATCAAAATTTAAGCCAATATAAATACACCTTCAGTCCAAGGGAGAAACAATTCACTGTTTGTATCAAAATCCTGGTATTTTGTATGATGGTTTGGTTTACAATATTGGGAAGGCACTTACCATATGAACAATATTTAGATGCTCTAATTTTAACATGTGGAAAAAAGTATTGTCAGGCTTGTTTTGCTCAGTATTTTTCAATTGCAGAATTAAACACATAATGTTTATAGAATAAATCATGCAATTTATTCTAATTTCAATCTCCTGTGTTTTCCTTGATGACATAAGCAAACTCAATTAAAATGGTGGAGGAGATGGAGGGACCAAATAATTACAGTGAAAATTGATTTAAAAGGTCACGTTTGGGAAGGAATCAAACTGGCCTTTTAAGAAAGGTGGCCTTTAAAATGATTGATTGATTGATATGGGGTTTAACGTCACTTTCAGCAGTATTTCAGCTATCTCATGACGGTCAGTTTTAGTGGTGGAGGAAGCCGGAGAGAACCATCGACCTTAACTGACATACCTTATCACTTACGATTGTAAGTCGAGTGCACCCTTTTTTGTAATGTACAAAGCAGGGCACGCCTTTAAAATGGATATTATTTATATTAAATATACTACAAAGGGAACCATAAAAGGTGACCTTTAAAATCAGGTGGCTGCTTATTCAAGGTGACCGCTAAGGCAAGTTTGACTGTATAATAAATGTATTTTGATATGAATGGTCATGCAAGTAGAATATCGTTTGTCAAAAAAGGTGTTTGTAACATTTATATTAGTTTTGGCAATCTTATATGTATTTACAATCTTTCAATCTTATATGCAATTATAATCCTCACACACAGAAAATAAGGCCTTTTACAAAGTGGATCAAGTTGCAATTCCTATGAAATGTGAAAACAAAGGAAATATTCCATTAGTCTTCACTTAGTCTTTCCACCTCTGGTATGGTCATTATGCTCTACATGTAATACAAACCTTTGCTCTGTATTGTAAATGAACTCCGGTATCTATGACTTCTACCTTCTGACGTTTTGCTGGAGGTGGACCTGTGAATGAATAAAGACAATACCAGTAATAAGGTCTGTCAACATGCTCATTTGACAGCAAGAATTCAATTAAAAACTGCAACAAGGCATCCTGCCCACTAGAAATACCCAAGCTCTTAAGTTCTGAGTTTGTACTAATTTATTATTTTACAAGAGCACAATCTATCACTGCGCATTTGCCTCTGATGAAGATCCACAGCAGGACAAAACCGGTCACACTCATAGTATATACACCAAGTAGTGCAACCTGGGCTGTCTGCAGTACCCCAGCTGAGTGAAATCTTCATTTTTGTATTATTTTACCATTGCAGAGAAAGGCTTGACCAAAAGTAAGTGAGCATCAGACTTGGTTTTGTTTGGATCGGATGTAACCTATTGAAGCCAAACCATGCAAAGACAAAACTTTCTTGAAATTTAATCTAATTTAAACAAGAGCTGTCGCCGAATGGCAGCCAAATATACCCCCCGTTCATTGAATCCTGAATCTATATGACAAGTGCAAATTTAAGTGCGTGTGGAAACAATACAGGTGTGGACACAATTCAAGTATGGACACTATGATATAATCTTTATGAAAGAACTTTTCATAAGGATGCCAGTGAAAATACTGTCAAAATCAGACAAAAATAAATTTCCACTCTTTATTTTTTGCCTCATTGACATCATACACAAAAATCATAAGCGTTAGAGAAATTTCATTTAAACACTTTGAAAACAACTTTTCCAGAAGAATACAACAAAAAGAGTTTATCTCTCCCCCAGCTTGATTTCATAATATATATATATATATATATAGGCCTTGAATTATTTCTTAGAAAATTGTCCAAAAAAAAATCATTGCAAAAGGAATCAAAGAAAAGTCAAAGTCAAATTATCTCCCCTTCCTGGTTTTGGACAATAATTATATTCCTGCATGCACATCTCCATAGAGTGTCCTTCCTTTGAGTAAAGTTTAAAAAAAATCCTTCCAGTGGTTTTTGAGGAGTTGCGCTTCCAGGTAACCAATACATAGGGAATCAAGGAAAAGTCAAAGGATCTTCCCTTCCTGGTTTCGGACAATAATTATATTCCTTCATGTACATCTCCATATAGCGTCCTTCCTTTGTGTAAAGTTTCATCAAAATCCTTCCAGTGGTTTAAGAGGAGTTGCGCTTACGAGGTAACCCATACACAGGGAATCAAAGAAAGGTCAAAGTCAAATTATCTCCCCTTCCTGGTTTCAGACAATAATTATATTCCTTCATGTAAATCTCAATATAGTGTCCTTCCTTTGCATAAAGTTTCATCAAAATCCTCCTTATGGTTTAAGAGGAGTGCGCTTACAAAAAGTGTGGACAGATGGACAGACAGACAGACATAGTGATTCCTATATACCACCAAACTTTGTTGGTATGGGGGTATAAAAACTTCAACCTTTATTTTTTTGAGTAGGCAACCCAGAAAATCATGATTCTGTTCTACTTAAACCAAAGATGACCAAATTCTGTTTCGATTCAGGATAGGACAGTAACAACCCACATACTGTAAAAGGGGTTAAATTAGATTTTGATTCCCAAATCTATTTACAAGGTTCTATTTTCGCAATTCTTTATTACTTTTCATTATGTTTGTAATAAAATCAAATTTACACAAAGGGAAATTTTTTTCGAGAATATGTGTCAATTACAAAATTCGTGAAAATAAACCCCCTTTACCGTACAAGAATTTGTGTTTCAGCAGTATGTATAATGTTTATAAATAGAAGATACTTCTACCTTTAAATAAGAATTTCAGCAGAAAATCTGAAAAATTTGTTGCTCTTATTTTTACGAACAATATCCTATATTTGGTCTGACAGACCAAAAATACCAGTACCTCAACCTGATCTCATTACAATCAGTGTAATTTAATAATTGTGCTAATTTTGTTTTTTTCTTTAATACAAACATGATAAATCTGCACTTTATGCATATATTCCAAAAAAGCTTTAATTGCAAAACTTTTTTAATACTGTTTTATTTCTCTTTTAATAGTCACAGTTTTATCAAGCCCATGCAACACATCAAATGGCTAAACTTCGTATTACAGATTTCAAAACCAAAGAATAATAAAAGTAATTTACCTGGTGTAGCTGGTGTTGCTCTAACTGGACTTGGTTCCTTTCTTTTTACAGGTGTATGCTTCATCAGTTTCCAGTTGTTAAACACCTATATTTAATAGTTATCTCTTGTTTAAATAATTCTACATCTATATATTTACATGTATATAACATGCTTCAAAATTCAAATGACTTTTTAAACTTTTTGACAATTTTCTTTGATGATTATTGCTTTATATAGAATTTGAGATATTAAAAATCAAATCATGTACATATAAAAAAGGTTTGCTCTTCATGTTTTAATATTTCTGTATGATTTTCGGACTCCTCTAGATTTAATTAATTTAAATGCATCATAATATTTTGCCAATGGACCCATATATTTTTCCCAAATTCCATTCTACACATCTTTCAGAGAAGTCTGAACAAACTCTTACTAAATCCTATTAATTTTGTCACATTCATTCAGGGCAAAACATCAATTATTTGAAACCTATCAAAAATTTAGAGGAGTTAAGTTTCCCTTAAATATTAAATCATTTGTAACTCAAAAATGAGATCATCAATGTAATTTTCTCATACATGTATCAAAACCAGATCAGAAATCCTTTTAATTTTAAAATTCAGTAGTGAGACTCCTTTTTTAAATCAAACCAATGAACCATATTGAATACCAATAATACAACAAGCTCAAAACAATGTCATAGGATTAAATGAATATCAAAATTTTCTCCACCATTACTTAAATCCAAAGCTTTGTAAAACACAAGTGACATAATTTGTATTTGATACTTATCGGTCTATGAATTTTGCTTTTTACTATAGATTTTTTTAACAAATATCTAGAGTTTAGATCCACCTTTATTGCAGATTATTTTTTCATGACATATGGATCTGTATGATTTCACTAAAAGGACTTTAGTATTGGGCATATCTCTGGATATGCACAACAGCCCTAACATGGTATCCAGAGGGAAGAAGAAAGTCGGACGGCCTAAAACTACCTGGAGATGAACAAAAGAACAAGAGACAGACCAACTGGGATGGAACACTTGGGCACAGGCAAGAGTGGCGTCAAGAGACCGGATGAACTGGAGGCAGTGTATCAGGACCTTATATGCCAGCGGGCATGAAGAGGATAGGTGAGGTAAAACGACTTTGGCAATGATGTCGTGTCATCATTCCCTAGAGTGAAAAAAACTCAGAACAATAAAATATTTAATGAACTTGGAAAACTTAGTCACCACCATCTACATGTACATAATAAAGCTTTACAGTTTAGGTTGTTTATCTTTGGTTCCATTAAAATGTGTATTAACCATACCTGTGTCTGACTACTATCTTTATCTTCTGGAAGGTACTGAAAACAAATAAGATAGCCATTGTAATCAAGTATTGTACCTCATAATGAGAATAGGGTCTGTAATAGTCTTCTTCTACTTTCACTTTCAAAATCTGGAACACTAATATATAATGCATTAAACTGTCATCTGACTTTCTTACTTCCAGGACAAACTTCCCTCAACGTTACTAAGAAAATTCTTTTTGTTTAATTTCAGCCTAGGTTAAGGTAATAAAGTGAGAAAAATTTGTGTAGTGGTCTTCTGGTTGCATTAATACAATAGTTAATGGCTGAACTTAACAGAAAAAGTGGTCAATATCATGAAACAAAGACTGCCATCGGAAGAGTGGTATTGACAGACATTGTGATAATTACTGAGCCAAAAGCTAGGTCATTATATACATGGTAGTCAATACCACTGTCCCAAGGGCAGTCTAAATTTTACGATAACGACAACTTTTTCATTAACTATTCTTTTTTTTTCATTGAGGAAACCATGACATTTTTTCATATCCTGTCATCCATTTATAAACATTAAAATGGTTTTGTTGTCCTTAACATTGCATTTCAACATTCATTGCTAACAAAACTAGAGAGACAATTCAGTTTAACATGACTATATCTACATTGTACTTCTGAATCAAGTATAATAACCACAAAGAAATTATATGCGAACTGGTCATTATCACTCGATGATAATTATTGCAAAAATAAAGCAATTAAATAATGTTGATGGATGTGCTGAATAGACATACTGTCATATGATACATACATATAGCTGTCAGGTTACCGACATGTGACTAACCTGTGTTAGAGGACTAACAAATGTTGCAGTTATAGCTGCTGCCATTCTTTGAGCTCTTGTCAATTCTCTTGGTGCCTATAAAATACAAGTATTGATGACCATAAAATACAAGTATTCTGTATTTGTATACATGTTTTTTTTTGTATATTTTCATTTTTCATAATATTAATATATTTTCAATTCCGTACTGAAAAGCTGTTTGTTCTCACAAGTAGAGACAAAACATCAAATATGTTCAAAACAAAGTTTTCTGAAAAGGAAAGGACAGTTTTATTGGGTCATTTGTTTTCTGAAAAGATGATGGAAGTTGTCTTTTCTTCAATGAAGGGTCCAATGGTAAAGAATCACTGACTTTGACATCCATCTACAACTGTTACTAATATTAAAATGTTGAGCCATGACCTTAGTGAAGACTTATACCATGTTCAGTTCATATGGCTTGCAGTTGTTTATGACATCAACTAGGATGCTAAATGAAGATGTTGGGGGGGTGTTTCTATAGCTCACATGGGCTTTCCTGAGTTTCCCAATAGCATTTGGCATATGATAATCAGCTTTTTTCTGTTTGTCCTATGCTCTACACTGACATTAGATGAAACAAGAATTAAGTGAGTATTGCCGAAAGCAATTAATTCATAGAACCATAATGGCAGTTATAAATTCAGTACACAATTTAAGTACATGTTTCAGTCTCATAACTAGGCCCAGAGTCATTGGAATAGATCAAAACCTGAGATTTGACTGTAGCACATCACAGTTACATGTATATATCTTAAACACAAAATCAATATCTGTACTCATGTTGAAGAGTTGGAACATTATATATCATAGATATACAATAAAATGCTTGTCTCATTTAGCCTTCACTGGTTGGGGAAAAATAGTCATGGACAAAAGGAATGGTTGTACTTACTGGATTCTGAAACACTGTTAATATTGGTTTGTCTTTCATAATAATAATATTTCTACTGTATGTTCCAAAGACTGAAGACTTGTCTGTTAACAAATTAGTATCTGAAATATGATTAGATATTTTATACATGAGCATAAAAGAAATATGTCATCCTTTAAGCAAGAAAAAGTTTATGTTTCATCATTGATAACAAAATACTGAAGTTACTGTTAATTTATTTTCTGCATATGCGCATTTCGACAACTTATGTCTCTCTCATCAGTGCAGACCAAACCAACATTAACATTGGAAAATTTTGCCTTGTTTAAAGATTGTGCAAAAAAATCTGTTGAGAACCTTAGAGGAGTTACACATGCAATAGTTAAGTGCAAGGTTGAGAAATGTAAGAAAACTGAGGTCAAGATTTATAACTTTTTCTGACGAGGTAGAGACCCCTTTGAACTCTTACTACAATAAATTTAAGATTTGTAAATCTTGCATTTTTGATGTTCTATTTTTTTCTCTCTGTTTAATTGCCAAATATCCAATTTCAGAACCAAGAGGCTGCAAACGGCATCCCCAGATCCTTACAAGCTCACCATAATAACAATCACATAATAAGTTGTCTTGTGATGATGCAAGACAGAATAGCTTCCCACCTTGGACAAGGAATCCATTGATTTGAAGAAAAAATTCTCTTTTTCTATGTAACCATAGCCTGGGGTGAGATTTTTCAGTCTCAACATAGGGCAAGAATAAATACACACTTTTTCCTGTAAAATTATGATCATGATTCTTGAAGATTTTTCAATTTGAACAGTATAACATGCTCATCAGAAGTGTTGAAGAGCATACATTGATGTGTTTAATGTTCTGTAACTGATAAAATTCCTTTTGTTTATACAGAAAGATATGAGTTACGATTGTCATTCAAAAATTCTGAACTCTAGTCGTATGCCTTTGTAAAAGGGGATCTAACTCCAGTAAGTAAACAAACATCAAGAAGGAAATTTCATATCAACATTTCTGAATGCCTAGTGGGAGTAAAAAAAAATCAAACTAAAAAGAAAAGACAAAGTACCAGACACCCTCCAACCATGAGATTTCTAGCATCTCAGACTCAGTAAACTTGTTTGAGATCTGAAGCAAAGTAGGAGAAGAAAATGTGAAAGGAAATGCTAATCAAAGGTATGTACTGTTAACATGGACAGGCAGTTGGATAGCTGATTCTTTACACTTCTAAATTTCTGTTTGCAGGCAGTATAATAATGACATGTGTAAAGTAAACATTGGTCACAAATCCACCTACATGTATTACAGATGTGAATATTTCTTACCTAATAAACAAGGTGTATTTTCTTACCAAGTAAACACTGTCTATTTTCTTACACAGTAAACAAGGTGTATTTTTGCCTAATAAACAATGTATATTTACTTATCCAGTAAACAAAGTGCATTTCTTACCCTGGAAGCAAGGTGTATTTCTTACCCAGTAAACAAGATGTATTTTTGACCCAATAAACAATGTGTAAATGGAAGGATATGGAGCAAATGCACATGAGACAAAGTCTCTACAAATACATGGTAAAACAAGTAAAGGAACAACGCTTTTATTGTTGTTCTTCATCTTGAAGTCACCATGAGGCCTTCAACAATGAGCTTTGCTCATACCTCATAGTAAGTTCAAGACGGCTTCTAGCACCGGTTTGAGTTGAATTCTTTGCTAATTGTTGAACACCGCTACATACATGTCTTTTCTGGTCATGGATGCGGGATTTTAAACAAATATACAATGTAAATTAAAATAGCAAAGCGCCCTTACAATCACTGTCATCCATTGCCTGACAAAAGCACTAGTGTCTTCAGCTAGTGGACGATTACAACATATAGACAAACACATGGCACTCGTCAAGTGTATTTTCTTAACCAGTAAACAATGTGAATTTCTTACCCAGTAAATAATGTGTATTTCTTACCCAGTAAACAATGTGTATTTCTTACCCAGTAAACAATGTGTATTTCTTACCAAGTAAACAAGGTGTATTTCCTAAGTCCTGGTATTTATGTTGGTAAGTCATGTCATGTGAGCAATTCAATAAACTATCAGGATTATATTTAGGATGCTTGTAACTACTTGGTCCTTTCACTTTTGCTTTTGGTGTAATCACCTGGTAAAATAGAAAACAAAATGGAACGGATGATACAAATGTTTTTACAAGGAATGGGTTGTTACATGTACAAGAAAGATTTCCTTGGTATTTGTATTCATACTTTTCGCCCAAAGTGTATTGTATAAATCTTATCACTACAATTGTGTCTAAAACTTAATATCATTTCTCTTCACCATTGAAAGGAAAACATCAGAGGCAGAAAAAATAATTAACATTATTTTTTCATTATTTATTTTGAGCATATCTATTATTGAAACGATACACAGAAATTATTTCCTCAAAAAAATTAAAAGTACAGTAGAACTTTGATGGCTTGAACTACAATAACTAGAACACCATGGATGCCTCCAACCTTTTATGTAGTCCCTTGGCTCAAATTTAAACATAGTTCTACCTCGATATCTGGAACACCCGTTTGCCTTGAACTGTTTTCATCGGTCCCTTAGGTGTTTGAGCCATAGAAGTTTGACTGTATGTAAAACAAAACTTTTCAGAAAATCTCCTCCTTTCCTGTAATAGACCCCCTTTTCATTTGCTCATTTTAATCTGTACATGATTTGGTTTTCTAGCAGGTCAAGAATTGCAATATCAGTGTCAGAATTTGAGAATGCATAAAAACTGGTGCCAAACTCCGTGAATAAAATCTGTATCACCTACCTAACAAAAATAATTGCCTATATACTTTTACAAATAATATACTTATTTTTTTCTTTCTAAATCAGCTCAGTAGATGTAAGAGTTGGTTTCTGTCAACTGCATATGACCCTTTGAATAATTACTTACTGAAGAAAGAGGAACTTCTCTAGCTTCCATGACAATATTATGTATTTCGACAAGGTACTGTCTAACAAGAGGGGGTATAGGATTACAGCAGGCAAACACACCCTGTCTCTCCCTTGGCAGAATCTCACTGATCTGTAACATCATATGATTTGGCAATACATATCTGAAAGAAGATGCAAACCAATATGCATTCTAACGCAATCACATATGAAATTCTATTTTCTGTTTAGCTGATATGAAAATAACTAAACTGCATTTTTATATAGTCAGGGGTAAATAATTGTTTAAGATTTCTGTATTTCAATTTGTATGTTTAAAATATGGGTAGTAGTGAACTAATCATAAACATGCTACAAAGTAGATCCTACAACTTAAATTTATCAAAAATCTATTCATTTGATTAAATTTCATTTCTTGGCAGTTCATGTATTATTCTTTAAATCTAAAACCAATGACAATGTAAGACTTACAATAAATTACAATTTATGTTAACACAAACAAGTCAACCTGTTATGTCCTATTATAGTGAATTTACATGTGTAGACAATGTATAGTGGTATGATAAATGGAAGGGGACAGCATATGACTTAAGTATAATACATGCATCTGATACATATACATTTTAATTCTTATCTAGTTACAATGTATATTGGAGTCTGAAATGATTTTTCAAATTAAATTAGAGCTGTCGCCGAATGGCAGCCAGGTATATCCACCGCTAATTCAACCCTGAATCAATATGGCAAGTGTAAATTTACGTGTGTGTGGACCCAATACAGTTGTGGACACAGTAAAAATGTGGACACAATACAAGTATGGACAAAATGATATACCTCCCCCCTTTTTTTCTGAAAACATTAAAGACAAATTATCTCCCCTTCAAAATTTTTGACAGCAATCATATTACTTCATGCACATCTTCAGCTGGTGTAATAAAACTGTGCAACATTTCATCAAAATCCAAGCAGTGGTTTAGGAGAACATGCACTGAAAAGGATCACCCCTCCCCCTTTACACAGAAAATATTAATTATCTCCCTTTCAAAATTTCACACAGCAACCATATTACTTCTTGCACATCTTCAGGTGGTATACTACAACTGTGCAACATTTCATCAAAATCCAAAGTGCCGTTTAGGAGGACATGCACTGACAAGGTTCACCTCCACCTTTTTCCAGAAAATATTCAAAGACAAATTATCTCCCCTTCAAAATTTCGGGCAGCAACCATATTACTTCATGCACATCTTCAGATGATGTACTACAACTGCGTAACATTTCATCAAAATCCAAGCAGCCGTTTAGGAGAACATGCACTGACAAGGTTCGCCTCCCCTTTTTCCAGAAAATATTCAAAGACGGATTATCTCCCCTTCAAACCTTTGGGCAGCAACCATACTACTTAATGCACATCTTCAGATGGTGTACTACAACTGTGTATTATTTCATTAAAATCAAAGCAGCCGTTTAGGAGAACATGGACAGACAGACAGACAGACAGACAGACAGACGGACAGACGGATGGACAGGGTGATTCCTATATACCCCCCAAACTTTGTTTGCGGGGGGTATAATTAAGAATTTTTACATTGGCTTATGATTTTGCCCAATGCCTCTTAAATGCACGTTTGTTTAAATCACTACATTTTTCCATTAATCTTTGGCATAATTTTGTCATATACCTGGTGCAGATTGTTTTTTTTTCTTGTAAAATTTACATGATATCTTTCAAAATTTTTTGAGCTTGATTTGGTGTCAGACTGAAATAATTAGGATTTTTAAAATTATTTTTTAAGGTTAAAAGTCTCATTTGCATGCTATTTTTTGTCAATAGATGAACAGAAAAATACGTGAAAATCAAATAATTGCAAATGTAACCACTTTATATAGTAATGTCTACACATATACATGTATATTCTACTGTCTTACCCTATACTTTCATCTTCTAGTCTTGCAATTCTATCTCTCCAGGCATATAAATTTTTCAAAGCAGCTAATTGTCGTGAATTGAAAACTTTCTTACTCTTCTTATACAATTCCATATATAAATCATCAGTAAACACTGGCTTTCTGTAAACCTAACATAATAAATAACATTAACATTAAGAAACATACATTATCATTAGTAGAGTGAAATCTATCTAAACCGAAGCCTGATTAAGTCTGAAACATTATTCAAATATGCTGTGGTAAAAAAGCTTTATATTATGAACATGTGTAAACCAAACACCTGTATAAACCAAATAAAAATTTGACATCTTTGCCTTTGACACCATCAACACCTGACATCTCTACCTTTAACACCATCTCAAATGACATCATTGTTACTGACTCCATTAAAACTGACATAACTGTCCTTGACACCATAACAATGATGCCAATTAATTCATCACAACTGACATCACTGCCACTGACACCATCCCAACTGACATCATTGAGACAGACACCATCACAACTGACATCATTGCCATTGACACAATCACAACTGACATCCTTGCCAGTGACATCATCAACAACTGACATAATTGCCAGTGACATCATCACAATGATGCCAATGAATTCATCACAAATGACATCACTGCCATTGACACCATCACAACTGACATCCTTGCCAGTGACATCAACAACTGACATAATTGCCAGTGATATCATCACAATGATGCCAATGAATTCATCACAACTGACATCACTGCCATTTACACAATCACAACTGACATAATTGAGAAAGACTATCACAAATGAGATCATGGCCAGCGATGCCATCTTAACTAACAGACATTGACCTCAATAGGAATGTCATAATGACTCTCATTTTTGTAAATTGCTCTATGATTAAGACCAAGGTATGAATGTTTACAACTACCATATTCAAGGACAGCATTAGTCTTCTGGAAGATTCACATTAACTAAACAGCATAAAACTCCAGCAATGACACTTTATATAACGGCACTCGTATGAGTATTCTTTTAAACTAGACAAGGTATCTACAAGATACTGCTCCTGAGAAATCCGGGATATTTGTTGCATTCGTCTTTGAACTACACATTAATTTCTGTAAAGTTGGTTGACTCTTTCTGTATTCAATATATATCTACCTGTTTACAAATTCTGGTGCTTTTTTGTATCACAGAATGTAACAAATTCTTTTGTTCATTTCCTCTTTCTATCAACTCATTCCTCATTCTGTCATATATATATAGTAAATAATGTGTGTCTTCTCTGGCATACTTCACTAATTCATCTGGTAGTGGCCTGAAACAACAAAATGTTTGGCATTAAATATAAAGCACAAATATATGCAAGAATAGAAAAAGTGCTGTTCTAGAAAGCTACCTTGAAGAGAAATTATATCATTAAACACAGCAGCTTGTCATACAACCAGAATAGAATAAACTAATTACATCATAAGCAATAATTGATTCTAATTTTTAGAAAGCTTTCTAGATAAGTTCATACCTTATTGAACGGACCTAAAAAAAGTTTTAATTTTGTTTATACATGTATATTGACCCAACTAGAGTTACTGTGGCCTAGTGGGCCATGGATACCCCCGCCCCAGCCTCTTTCTTCATTTTCTTTAACATCTGATAAAAAGAATTATTGGAAAATAAAATACAAAGTGCACATCTATAATATGTAATTGAGATCCTGCATAAGTTTCATGAAGATCTGATTTGTGGTCTGGGAGAAGTAGATACCAGGTGTTCACCATATGGTTTGCATTGAGGTAAAAGTGCTAAAATGACAGTCCAAAATATGTCCAAAATCTGCAAAAAAGGAATAATTGGAAAACAAAAAATGTAGTGCACATCTACATTATGTAATTAAGCTCCTGTATAAGTTTCATGAAATTCCAATCAGTGGTCAGGGAGGAATAGTGGACACCAGGTGGTCATCATATGGTTTGCATTGAGCTAAATTGACAAAGTCCAAAACGAGTAAAAAACTGGTAAAAAGGAATTTGGGGAAAATAAAAGCGTAGTGCACATCTGCAATATGTAGTAAAGCTCCTGCATAAGTTTCATGAAATTCCAATCTGTGGTTTAAGAGGAGTAGTGGATACCATGTGGTCACCATATGATTTGCATTGAGCTAAAATGTCAAAGTCAGAAACATGTTAAAAATCTGAAACTAGAGCCTGTATCGCTCACCTGACAAAATGCTTCTATGCCAAGCATGACCAAAAGTGAAATTTTACCAATGAGGTCTAATGTTTAGCTATGCTCTCCATTAGCACCATTGTTTTTGTCTGATCCTATTAAATTGAGTACTTTTTGCAAATGACCTTCTATACATTTAGTTAAATTTGCTTGAATAGTTCCAGAGAAGATGTTTCTCATACCGTGCTCCAATGTTAAACTATGTTCTGCAGTGGAGGCAACGTTTTTTGTCGGATCAAAATGAAATGAGCAATTTTTGTTAAGGACCTTCTATACATCATTCCTGCAAAGTTTGGTTGAATTTGCTTCAGTTGTTTCAGAGGAGAACATAACTAGAGGCTCAGAGACTGATCCTGTATCGCTCACCTGACAAAACATTCTATGCCATGCATGACCAAAAAAGATGTATTTTATCAATGTGGTCTAATGTTAAGCTATGTTCTCCATTGGAACAAGTGTTTTTAGTCTGATCCTATTGAAATGAGTAATCTTTGCAAAGGACCTTCAATACACCATTCCATCACAGTTTAATTAAATTTGCTTAAATAGTTTCAGAGAAGATAATGAAAAGTATAGTTTTCACATACTGCCCTATGATGTTCAACTATGTTCTGCACTGGAGGCCATGTTTTTTGTTAGATCAAAATGAAATGAGCAAATATTTTAAAGTACCTTCCATACATCATTCCTGTAAATTTGGTTGAATTTGCTTCAGCCAATTCAGAGAAGAAGATAAACATAGGTAATCAACGATTACAGAGTTCACCTCGTTATGGCATTTTGTCACAGTAACAAAATCTTGACTGGATGTTGACATCACATCTGCATGCCTAAGCAAGGTTACATGATCCTACCATGTATAGTGACTGAGATCTGAACTTGCCTGAAAACTTGGACATAAATCACTCATGCATAAAACATAAGTCAAAGTGACCTACTTTTGCCTGGATGCTGATGTACCATCAGGGATGCATGCCTATGCAAGGTTACATGATCCTACCATGTAAAGTGACTGAGATATGAACTTGTCCAAAAACTTGGATGTAAATCAATCAAGCGGAAAATATAGGTCAAAGTGACCTAATTTTGTCTGGATGCTGATCTACCATCAGAGTTATATGCATATGCCAGGTTACATGATTGTACCATGTATAGTGACTGAGATCTGAACTCGTCCTAAAACTTGAATGTAAATCAATCAAGCATAAAATATAGGTCAAGGTGTCCTAATTTTGCCTGGATGCTGACCAACCATCAGAGATGTATGCATATGCAAGGTTACATGATCCTAAAATGTGTAGTGACTGAGATCTGAACTAGTCAGAAAACTTGAATGTAAATCAATCAAGCGTAAAATATACGTCAAAATGTCCTAATTTTGCCTGGATGCTGATTCACCATCAGATTTGCATGCATATGCAAGGTTGCATGATCCTACCATGTATAGTGACTAAGATCTGAACTCGTCCGAAAACTTGAATGTAAA
>MJUU01001600.1:197259-213806 GCA_002080025.1 Modiolus philippinarum
CTCAACCATAAAATATAGGTCAAAGTGTCAAACTGCTTAGTGAACTATGTAGTACTATCCAAGATCTACCTACTGGTCTACTATCATTGTTCTATACCTTACAGTTTATGAGAAATGGACTTAAACGCAAAACTTAACCGAACGTACGTACGGACGGATGGAAGGAAGGACGGACAAGGGTAACACTATATGCCCCTTCCACATTCGCGGTGGGGCATAAAAATGGCTACAAATGAGCAAACTTTTATCTCAATTCTAGAAAAAACAAGCATGGTTACCCATACTTTTTATTACAAATTTCAAGTTGGTAGGATTGGTTCTCTAATTGTGTTGACTTTTAACAAAATCTCATAGATATAAATATTTATCTACCTTAAATGTATTGATTGAATGTTTATTGTATATTAATATCTTTTGTTTTCTCATGTTGCCCTATATGGCTAGGTAATTTTAAATGAGACAAAGGCAGAAAGATTGAATTTGGAATAATTGATAACCAACTATACATGTATATATATACCTTCTTATAAAATTTTAGTTTCTTGATATTCTGGTTATTGGATGTGGTTTGTTTCCATTGATTTATTCACTTTTTACTTTTTTGGGGGCCATGTAGGGCTTGCTATATGGTATGAGGTTCCGCACTGTGTTGAAGATGGTACGGTGACCCCTAGATGCAACATCCCATCTCCAGGTTGTTTTAATCTGGAGATGGGATGTTGTCTCCTTGACATTTACCCCATTTCCTTTCTTTTTCATCTATATAGTAGAGACAGTTGGACAGGGATGGGGTCTATTACTTTTAAATGTAATTGAATACATTACAATTACAATATTTTTCATTTGTAATTGATTACAATACATTACTTTCCTCAGTTGTAATCATGATAATACATGTAAGTGATTACTTTAAAATACACATGCTTTTGAAAGAAACAAGGACCTGTTGAAACAGATAGTTGCTTAAACATACTGTATATATACACTTTCAGCAAAGATCATTTGCTCCAACAGGCTTAACTGAATTTTTAGTTGAACTTTTTTCATAATTACATGTATGTGTACTTAATCATGTTAATCATAATCATACCTTCTAATGACCTCATGGCATGTGGCTTTTGTTTGAGATAGGGTACAAATGGTCTGTTTGCATTGTCAATCTTATCCTTAAACTTCATTTGAGGTCTCTGTATGTTACGTGCTGCCAACAATCTGTAACTTGACAAATTACTTCCTTGTCCTGGTGTAGAAGTCTACAAAAACCACTGACAAATTTACAAGGTGTCCTCGATAAACTGGATAGAATACCCGCATTTATTTCTTGAGCAATGTTTTGTCCACACCAAACCAGCCACAATGCACACTTTTCAATAATTTATTTGTTATTTCTCTATTTATTACTTACTGTACAGACAATGTGGAAAATATGAATTCTGCCCATTTACATGGGTCATTATAGAAACCCAGATGATTGAAGATTGTCCATCTTACTAGGTTACCAAACATGAAGGAATGATTGAAAACAGATTCTTCAAAGAACCATTTCAATCACTTTATGGTAGACATTGTAGAATATTTTCAAGTACTAGACCTGGACTTTGCATTTCGATGTTCGCTTTACAGTGTAACTATCAAAAATTGATAAGTTGAAAATCACTACATTAAACATGAACTTAAAGCCTCTCATTTTCTACCCTGAACTGAGGTTTTTGAGAATACAAAGCATTAAAGGAGTACGATTGTCAGAAATTTTGTAATTAGAATTAAAATTCTGACCTTTCGTTTTGAAGAACTTTGCTGAGCAAAAAATTTTGAAAATCCATGGAAGAATTTTTTAGTTATAGGACGTCAAAATTTTGGTTTTCTTTAATTTCCATTTATTCTTTATATGCCCTAAAATATATGAAAATATAATTGATAGTTTATAAAATTTTATAAATTGTCTATTTTATGCATTTTAAAGTGACCTATGACCAAGAAAATATTATACATGTGCAAAAATAATTAACCCTGTTTGAATCAATAAAACACGAGGATATCGAATGTTTCTGAAATCTGACGCTCATACTCCATTAAAACTAAAGTTGAAAATACATTGTACTAAAACAAAAATAATATCACTGACAGAGTTATCTACCTTTTTATTCCAGCTGGCAGTGGAATGCTGTTTAGGAGTGGCAGATGCCACCACTAATGTTGTCTCTTGTTTCTTTATGCCTGATGCCTCATCTAACCAAGTTCCCTGCAAAAACACAAATTCTTCTTCAAAACCTCAGTTGTCTTTATACATTTTTTCATATATTCAAACGTTCATACTATTTCTTATGGATTATCATTTACATATCTTTAGAAACTTTCTGATATGGTGAAAGTACTATTATTCTTGGGGTTCCAATTTTTGTAGATTTTGTGGTTGACTAAAACAATGATATAAACCCATAGAATAATTTTCACCTAACTTGCAATGGAAATGTTACCAAATCACAAATTCAGAAATTAAAGAAAGAACAATTTTTCCAAAGACCACAAAAATTGAAACCCAAGAATAAAAGTACCAGGCATAGGGTATTGCTAATTTGTAATTGTAATGTCTTGTAATGCATTACATTATTACATAGTAATGCATATAATGTGTAATGCTCAATTTTTTAATTGTAATATAATTCATTACATTTCAAAATGCCAGGAATTTAAGCATGACATGGAATTACATAGCATTGCTTTTTTTCTACTTTGAAACTTTGGATACAGCTTTTCACATATAGAATTTGTTTTAGTGAACTGTATTGGAACTCCATGTAAATTTTGAACATTGTTTTTCCCTTATATCAGCTTTCCAACTTATCTAAAAGTATAAAATCAAAGTGCTTGAAGCACTAAAATGTATCTTTGCTACTGATGTACCTGCTTTCTTTTGGATTAAGTTAGGGATTCTGAGACCAGACTCTACGCTTTTAGAAAAAAAAACATAGAAAGCAGCCACAGCCTGCTAAGCTCACCTCATTGCACAGCATTGTCAGATGTTGCACATGTCAGTAAACAGGAATGGACTATAATAATTTTTTTTAACAGACTCAGTCATGCATAAATTGTAGTTTACAGTCTGCATCCGAAGCATTCATTGTTCTTGTCATCCCAAATTGCATCATACATACCAATATGGTTGCGAAGGGACATGTCAGTAAGCGGGAATGAACTTTAATCATTCTACCTAACCAAGTCGCTCATGTGTAAAATGTAGGTCAGAGACAGCATCCGAAGCATGCATTGTTGTTGTCATCCCAAAATGCATCATACATACCAATATGGTTGATGTGGGCCATGCAAGTAAGCGGGAATGGACTTTAACCATTCTACCTAACCACGTCGTTCATGCGTAAAACAAGGGTTTATCTAGCTTTTTTGGGAAAAGGGACCCTGTGGGCAAATTGGGAATTTTCGATCGACATTTTATGAAAATTGGGAAAAATATAACAAGATAAAAAATGTCACTTCACTTTATATTTTGAATAGAAAACTTTTTATGTGACTTATACAACAAAAGGATGATTGTATCAGTATCTTTATTGTGATTACTGGAATATTGTCACAGAGTTTGGTTAAGTGTTTTATTTAATAATTCTGAAACATAATATCAGAGAACAACAGAGACTTTCATAATTTTATTTCTCTTTCTTTCTTTTGTTTGATAATGAGGACAAGCTCATCCAGTTCAGAGTCTTTAAATTCTGGAACTAGAACATTTGCTTTGTTTTCAATTTATTTTCATCTAGAGTTGGGCTTGGCTCTACAATTTTATTTCGATTAGATTGATGTTCGTTGGGCTTGGCTCTACAATTTTGTTTAGATTTGAGGGCTCAACACACTTGAAGTCTCCCTCAGGGTACAGATAGGGAGAGTTCAGGTCATGACAGGGAGACTTGTGTACACATACCTTCAAATTAATTTAAATGATAAATGATTTTTTTTGTATTTGTTTCCCTCTGCTATTGAGTATGTTCAGGTGAATATTAAACATTCAACAATAGTATTGTTATCTCATGATCTACAATGTAGATTTAATAAAAAAAAAACTTATTAAAGTTGTATCAGATTTATGTTCCTTTTCCCCCAGAAAAGCTTTTGTGCAGGTGCTCCTACATTTAGGTAAGATTTATGAAAGGAAAATAATGCATAGTTTTCTTTTCATGTATCCTTATAAATTTATCAGTAGACAGTTTCCGATCAACTTGTTGAACTACAACCTTTTTATGAATGGTTCTCCAACATTGGAGGGATATACAGATTACAGATTGCAAGTCACTTCCTGTTTACACGGAGTTAAAACGTATCTATTTAGGGGCAAATTTTCATTGAATGTTTGTAATAAATGTATATTATAAAGTCACCTAGCCTGATTTAGAACCATGAGATGTTATAAACAACGTTTGAGTTTGAAGAATACAAGAATAAGTTTTATAAATCTATCAACTTACTTCCTGTTACCGGAAATAGAAGGGATTACACAGCAACTTAAAATCACTTTTGGGAGCAACTGTAGGTGACTTGGAGCACAACAGGGCAACTAAATCACCCTCATCATCCAGTTTGGTGACCCAATTTTTGTCAACAAGACAGTGTTTCCCTTACTACAAACGCCGTACGAAGTTCCGGTTTTGTAAAGGAGGATTATACACAGTAGAAGGACGCGATTTGTTTACATTTTAATGACAATTACGGAGGATAATACACCGTGCAATTATATAATTACACGATTTGTTTGTCACTGGCTATGACATTTTTTATTTATATTTGGGAAATTTCAATTTTGGGATTTTTAAAAGTCAAAATTGGGAAAAAAAGAGGGTATGTCCATTGGGAAAGGGTCCGAATAGCGGCCCCTACGAGATCCTAGATAAATCCATGTAAAATGTAGGTCAGAGACAGCATCCGAAGCATGCATTCCAGTCGTCATCCCAAAGTGCATCAGGCACACCAATATAGTTGATGTGGGGCATGTCAGTAAGCAGGAATGGACCTTAACCATTCTTCCTAACCAGACACGGACGCAGACGCCGACGCTGACGCCGGGGGTATCACATAAGCCCCCCTCACTTCGTGAGGTGAGCTAAAAAGGGGAGGGGGACTTTTTACCTTCTCTCATGCAATTATTCATCCGTATAACATTTTCATTCCAATGTTATTTCTTCGAACTTGTTGATTTTTTTTTCTATATTACTGATGAATTCTACATATACATAGTAAAAGAGATAATGCAGTATATAAAGTACATTAGAAGAAATTCCCATGATTATTAAAAGTGAACCTGGGTGTTTGAAGATAAGAGTAAGTTCCTGGAGATAAGAGTATTCAAATGTTAAGCTAACAAATTGACTTCTTGGGCTTGGAAACCAAATAAATTTTAGACTTTGTTATTGTCCTATGTGAACAAAAATGTTATAAAGATGTGAAAATATCTTCAGGAATTGGTATTTAAATTGTATTTAATATTCACCACTCTTTCTAATATCTGATCGTTAGCATCTATCAATACGTCAAACTTATCCTCAATATCTACTGCAGTGCTGCCACCTGTCAGGTTACCTTTCACACTCTGATACTTCAAAATACTTTGTATTCTGTAAACAAAAGAAAAATATGCTGTGTAAATGTTTGCTGCAATGATATTGATAAAGTGAGTCCAGTCAATGATGTTGTGACCACATATACTGGTAGCTCATAAAATCATGGTACTGGCTACTTATACGGTGACATCATAGTTAAAAATTTGGTTGGAATGAAAGTGAATACCATGATATACATGTAATGGAAACTGCAATAAAATGATAACCTACTGTACTACATGTATTATTGTAGGCGTAACTTTTCCCTATAGAATATGCGACATCCCCATGAATGATAATATCCCATTTACAAATAAAAAAATCCACTTCGAAATGCTGTACTAATTTATAATTTGTGGTACCAAATATATTCTGGGGTTTTCAGTTCAAAGGTATTCAAAAGTTTACATTTGAAGGTATAAATTTTTGCGCTTGTGGTGTTGAATTTGAAAAACACGACAATTTGTACCCTGCCATATATATACAGTGAAACCTGTCTAAACCAAACCCCTCTGGGACTGAAGAATTTGTTTGGTTTAGACAGGTGTTCGGTTTGCACAGGTCAAAATATATAGAAATTGATACAAAGGGTCTTCACCTTATGTTTGGTTTAGACAGGTTTTCTTTTTAGTCAGGGTTTGGTTTAGACAGGTTTCACTGTAACAACTATATAGTACAGTTGCATCCTCTATAAATGGTCTGCTTTATAACTGAATTACTCTAGAAACCAAACCTGTCCTTGATAAACTGGAGTTTTCTATGCATTGTGTGCATTTTTGTCACATGTACATTCACTCCATATCCTTTCATAAATTTCTATTGGTTTTGGTCTTGAATTTTTACTGAAAAATCAGTAAAAATTTCCTTGGAAAAACATCCTTCCTCATTCCAAACATTAGCTGTAAATGTCAGTCCAAAAATTATACATGATTGTCAAATCTATATTTGAAACTGGGAAGGCAATATTTTATGACAAAGAAAATCAACAAAACCTATTCAGCATATTGATTGTCAATATAAAGACTACCCGTAGGTCCTAACTGAACTTTAAAAGAATACAAATGTAAAAAGAAACATTAGAAAAAAAAAAAAAAAAAAAAAAAAAAAAAAAACACAGCCTTACTGATCCTCAAGATCAAAATCTTGCAATTCCAGTATCAGGGTTTCAATTGAAAAAGACCTGTTTGTAGAACCTACAAAAATCAAGCCATCTTTATGGTCAAATTTTCATAGGTTCCTCTATACATATTTACAAATGTTCACAGCACTGTTAAATTAAATTTTAAACAGGGTTCACACACATTCAAATTCTTTCTCAGAACTTTCATGACACATTTCCTTAATTTTCAATGATTCAGAATTTCATAACAAAACCATTTTGTAAAACTTTTTTGGACCTTTATGTGCGACATATTATCAAGTTTCATGTGCTACTGTTTTATTTCTTCTGTTTTTATTAAGGATAAATACCAAAGAAAATATTGAACAAAGTTGTTTTCAATAAAATGATTCTTTTCAAGGACATCCAAGGACCTTTTGCAACTTCCAAGTTCTTTGGAATTCCTTGATTTTCAAACTTTTGTAGGCAGAAATTTTTTTGAGAAGGTACAAATGTAGAATTTGGGCAAGTTATACTATTTTGTAGGTCAGGACTAGGTTAACAAACCTATTTTTTTTCATTTTTTGCCATAATAAATTAATTTTGCTTATAAAACAAAAAACTTTAATTCCAGTTGACAGAATGAGCGAATTTAAGTTGTCTTTTTTATTTCCTTCTAATGCTATTTTAGTTTTGTCAATTATTAAATAAATCCATGTGCAATCATAAAAACTTTGTTACTCTAGTTTCTTTTTAATTTTTCTACATTACTTAAGAACAGCTATACACACATGTTAAGGATCCTATTCCCTTCAATGTCAAGGACATCCCTAACTCCCTGGAAACTAGAATAGTAATCGAAATCATCTCCTGTTGCTGGTAGTTCATTGGAACACTTTGTGGCCTGTAATACAGTCTTTAGAGCTTGCTGTAATAGAAAAATTCAAAGACATTATTTTTTTAAAGTAATTTTTCCACACTGTCACTGAATATCAACTTACATGTATCTCAAAAAGTTATCACAATTATAAGCAGGGTTCTCCATAGGCCGTTATAGCTGGCTTCCCCGACCAGCTATATTTTTATGCCCACCAGCTATCAAATTTTAAAGCTGGTTGGCAAAATCAAAATTTTACTGATCAATATTCACCTGATGCCTAATACTAGTCAGTAATTAAATAATCACAGATAATTAACATTGTTTCAGATCAAAGCCTCCGATAACATTGCCTCAATTATTTGCGGTTGTCGTCAGGTGTGTTTAGCTATATATATGCATGTGGTGGAATGGATATGTGACATGTGCAAACCCAATTAGGAATACACATTTGTATGAGAGATAGCGCTTTATTATTTGTAAATATATCTCATCACAATTGAAAACGAGCCTTGCCTGGTCAAACTTTCACATGGATCAATAACGTAATTACAATGTTGAGTTACGTCCTGGTGTAAATTGACAAAAATAAACATTAAGATCCTTTTGAATGATTTTTTTTTAGAAAAATTTGTATACAAATGCTCAACAAATAAAAAGTTTTACATTTTCAAAGCTTAACACTTGATTTTGAATTTCCTTGAAAGCTCAACAAAATGTTGCAAAATTTAAATATACAAAATTGTTAACAGTTAAAAATACACATTTCTTTTATTTCCATTACTGTCAACATTATTACATTTCTTTAGGGTATATCATCCCTTTAATATATTATTCCAGACCCAAAGTTGTCATAGTAGAATGATAAATAAAATCTGTTAGACTTTGTAAATGTTATAGCAATTTTCAGAAGTAACTAAAATAATGGATTATCATTAAAGAGGAGCAACATAATGAAAATACTGTTATTGTAGAATAAGATGGTCATTTTGATAGCACAAGTCACCTCAGTGAACAGTACTGTACATGAACACATATTAAACCAGTAGAATCTAAATGAAAAGCTGACTAAGGATAAAGCTGTGTCTTGGGGCATTGTTCTGTACTAGATTTGTTTAGCAAAATACAGACTTGATTTTAGTGGCTGTAGGGTGAAATGAATAAATTGTTCTAAGACACATGTAAGAGCAAACAGCAAAATGTCTGAAAAAAAACTCGAATAAACTTGGTTTTATATCTCACTTTTAAGAAGGGTTGCTTTTGATATGAAAAAGAAAGAAAAATATCCCTGGAAAAATACAGCAAAATGTGTACATCTCTATACCGTATAAGTGGTTATTTTCGCGACGACTTAATTTTCGCTTTATTCGTGACCATTCTGAAGTCACGAAAATTGCATACCGCGAAATTTAATTTTTATGAGACTTTATACAGTAAATGATAAGCAAACGTGAAAATTTGGTTCCCGTGAAAATAAAGTCCAGCAATTTTGAAAGAAATCGCGAAATTTGCGTCCCGCGAAAAAAAACACTTATACGGTATATAGATGGTAAAGAAATGTCAAATTGAACGTGTCTATACACTGTACTATCTGTCCTTAAATCTACATTGCGCTTCAGCTCACACCGGAAAAGTCAGCACTGTAAAACAACTGGCTATAACTGAGCATCTATGGAGATTGGAGAACCCTGATAAGGCGTATTTCTCCTCCATTTTCTACTTAGATCCTGTATGTGAAAATATAATAACCAATCTGTAGTCCTATGGCATAGTTGCCTACCCCAACTTACCAAATCCGGAATCAGGCCATTGAAAATGCGGAAATTTCCATTGTTTTGCAGAATCCATGAGAATCTTTTGGGACCACCTTAGAAAGGTAACGATAGAACGAAAGAATACATGTATCAGTTTGGCTTACTTAGACAAGTACAATTCGCTTTGAAGAACATTTCATATACATTGTATAATGATCCTGCTTATTTTGCCTGAACACTTTGCCATGTCCAATGCCGATATCAGAAATCCAAATGTCAGGCTGTGTATGGTATTTATCCACATTGGATATAACAATTACAAATTGATATCTTTCCATGAACTCTGCTTTGATTTTTGTAAAACACAGCACTCCTTAGCTCCAGTTAAGTTATTAATCCGGTTTCTACAAATGTCAAATTTAAAACTTCATACATCTGATACAGGTCATACATAGAAGCTTAATTACTTTCAGCAAGTGAAACAGCATTTTTGGTGTGCCTGCAATTTATTCAAAACTAATTTCAACATTTTCTTTGTCAAATTATCATTCCTTAATTGAACGGTCAATCTAGAATGGACAGGCTAAAATTGAGAATGCAGAAACAGTCTCTATTTTTCAGAAACATTCCGGCAATCCCCAATTGATGACTTTCCCATTGGTGAATTTTCCCGTAAAATTTTGACCTCACAATATTGACCTCACAATAGAGATTTTTGGACGTCACAATGTTATAATCCTTTATTTTCGTGGGGATAAAATTTCGTGGATTTAATCTTCAAAACTATTTCGTGTGGACAAATGTTCGTGGAATTCATATAATTTATAGTTATTACTATTGCTTGAATTGAATTCGTTGGGATTTAATTTCGTGGATAATTCTTACCAACGAAATAAATGAAATTTAATCTTCCTCGAATATTTCTGCTTTTACAGTATTTACATTTATTTTGTGATTAGAGGTTGTATGTGTACTGAGATATTGCCTGTTTGAATGACTCTGTGGATTTGTTCAAGACAATACTGTGTGGGAGGCTGTTCCAGTTTTTGATGGTGCATGGAAAGAAAGATTGCTGTCGTAACTGTGTTCTGCATGAGAGTATTTGATATGACTGCAAGTGTGTGTTGCATGTCTGTCTGAGATGTGCTATAAGTCTCTCTGTTTTTGATATGGCAACTTGTTCATGTATGATCTTGTAAAACATGACAAGGTGTCCAATCCGATGATAGTCTGCTTTTCAGTACCATCAACAACCCAGCAGACAGCGCTCTACTTCAATAAGATCTAACATCACTACAAGATTGGAAAGATAAATGGCAAATGAGTTTTAATGCCAAGAAATGCTTAGTCATCCGCATAACACCAAAGAACAGAAGTCCAATACCAAGAACTTGCAACTTACATGGACACATATTAGTCACAGTAGACGCAAGCAAATACCTGGGTGTTACCATCTCAAACAACCTTACCTGGGAAAAACATATAGAGAATACAGTCGGAAAAGGAATGTTGGGCTTCATTCGACGAAATCTGAAGGACTGTACCAAGCCAGTAAAATTGGCAGCATATACTTCAATGGTAAGATCAACATTGGAATATGCCAGTACAGTATGGGATCCAACAAACAAGAAACATATCAACAACATAGAAAGAGTACAAAAAAGAGCGGCACGTTTTGTAACAAACAACTATACACACCGAACACCTGGCTGTGTAACTTAAATGATAAAATCAATGTCATGAATGCTCCTTCTTCCCAAGAACAATCAGGGATTGGAACCAACTGCCAGTAAAAGTAACAACAGCAAGCATGTAGAGGGATTCCGGTGCGCCCTCAAGGCGCATCCTGACAGCAATTATATCGGCTCCCATCTGTACATAGTCTTAACTGTACATTGAGAATATTAAATGTATATAGCCAGAAGAAGACTGCTGTGCTGCCCCACACTGGCAGCGCGAAGTTTCTTAGTGATGTACCTAGCAGCCCTTCTCTGAAGTTTTTCAATGTTGTTTATGTCCTCAGTGAAGTAAGGCTCCCATACTGAACAGGCATATTCAAGTAACGGTCTAACCAAAGATTTATATAAGTTATTGTTCCTTAACTGATCATGAGGTGAAACTGATGTTACCGGTAAGGTTCCGATGAAGAAAGCCAAGTGGTGCATTCTGAGAGCATTTCAAATGACTTTGAAACCAAATTTTTCATTAAAAAGGGAAAATATAAAATAATCTTTCATATCTGTGATTTCCATTGAAAAAATTGTTTTACTTCAGGACCTGTAGTAGAAAATGAAGCAGTATTGTGGAAGGATGTGTAGAACAACCCCTTATGTATGGTTTTTCTTATTATGAAAAGGTCGTTTTACTACTGGAAATCTATTTTCCTCGGAAATTAAAAACAGTGTGACATTGAAAGGGGTGAGCGTGAGAGTGTGATTTGGTGTTGGAAAGTGTGACTCTCACGCCGAAAGCGCGAGACTTGACAGGTCTGTAAGCTATAGGAAGGTTCGCCGTGACGTCACAGACTTGAAAAGGTAAATTTGGTTGGCAAGAAATCATGTTAATTAATAAGGGACATAAAAATGTCATTTTCAATTCACTTGTTCGAAATTGTTAATTGAGGTATCTTGATAATTCTATTTGATCTAAATTCTTGAATGTTTACACTTTTACAGGGTATTATTTTTTTGAATAAATTTATTTTCAATATCTATATAATTAGTGTTTTTGTAAAGTATATAAAATTCGACAATTTTTACACTTTTTAAAACTGCATAAATTTTTTTCTGCACAAAATTTTTAAAAAGTAAATCGGCAGGAAAAAATATGAAAATCTTAAAATTTACTACGTATTTTAAAGATCCAAAAGTGAACGAATAATGAAAAAATGACAAAAAAAACAAAAATTCTTTTACATTGTTATAAAGTGGTCTTACTATGACTTTGCAAACCAAAAATGCTAATTTGCATATGTAAATTATATTTTATGACATCACTAATGAGGTTCGCAAACCTTCCCATAATGAGGGGCCTGATGGGGGGTCTCATCACGAATCACGAAAAATTGTTTGGGACCAATCACAGTTCACAGGAAATTTAATTTGATCAAGAATCAAGAACGACTCACGGACAATGTTCTAATAACGATTCACAACAAATTAATGAAATGAAAAACAAATCCAGTGAATACGAAAGTTGAAAATTTTTACAGGACATTCGGTCTGGTGAATCCGAAAAATTTACCAGACAGAATCAACTTTTACCAGACCGAAACTTCTGTGTTCTGGTTTTATGTCAATGGAAGTAAAATAACTAGAAAAGAAGTGAAATTAACATGGGATGACACTTTTCCCTTCAGACAAGTAAAGTATGCATTTTCTAGGCTGAACCAAAAGAAGTGTTGTCTGGTAAATTGTGCACTTTAATCCCTTGTTTTTTCTTTTGATAGTACATTTGTACTGAAGGTCATAATGATGTTACAAAAATTTTACCTTTAGACACATCGAAAACTGCCTGACTGAAGGATATATCAGACAAAACTTCAGTCTGTCTGGCAAAATTTTTCAGCCAACTGGACGAATGTCGGGTAAATAATTGACATCTGCAACATGTTCTGATACAGTAGGTTCTGTAGATTTATGTTCAGCCTATCAGCCTTTTCTTATTTGCATGATGGAATGTCCTGCAATGCTTCTGGCCTTTTTGATATGACTGTACCTTTCTGTACTATGACTCTTTGTCCAAGAATAAAAGGCTTTGAAAAAAGTCCCAAGATGTAGCAAGATGCATCAAAAAATCATCCAAGTTTAATACAATGTATCATGTGGTTATGTACAAAAAAAAATGAAAATTCTTTCCCTAAAGCTTCATGTTTTTTTCATTTGGGAGATGAAACAATGTATAACTTGAATTAACTATAAGAAATGCTTCCTATCAAAGAAAAATGTTTTTGGCATATGACCTGTATTCTTTTTGACTAACAAACCTCTTTTCAGAAGTAAATCTGCATTTATCCCCTCTTTTGGAGGTGCTCCAGTTGAAAGAGGCTTATAAATATGTATACCATATATGGAACTACCATATATGGAAACTTAACATCTTTTGCAAGTTTCTTTCCCCTACACTATTGTGCCCTCGATAAATAAACTGAAAATCAGACAATTGATCAAAAGATCTCACATTTTAGATTAAAATACAACCAGGAATACATGGAGTTATACTATTTAAAAGTCATGCACAAAGATTTACTTCTCAAACACAGAATTTTCCTTATGTATGAGCCAAAATATTACCGGACATAAGGACCGGTAAAATAGAAATTTTTACTGGACCGGTGCCGATTTTACCGGACATGTCCGTCGCTCCGACGGTATTTCATTTTCACTGCAAATCACTGGAAATTGAAATCCCTGATCATGGAGAACGAATAGTCCTACAATATAGAACCTTGCGCTGTTTCTTTTTCATATCTACTGACTTTTACATGCAGCGCGAGGTCCTATCGTATGTGTCCAAAAACCCGTAGCAAATGGTTTTTCACGAAACATGATCATATAGTTTGTTTTCTGGTTTAAAATTATACTCCCAAAAATGAATTTATGTATTTTACAGTTTACTGTAGTACAAAATCTTCAAAAATAGCAGAAAATCCCACTTGTGTTCTTGAATATCAAATCGAAAGTTGGTAAGAATGAACTTGCAAAATCGTAGACAAAACGATATTGATAAAAGCGTACTGCTGTTTAATTCTCCGACAGAAGATTGTGCTTTTCACCATAACTACTATAATCAAAAGCTTTGGGGCTAATTTTTCTGTTGCTAGATTTCTGATACCTGCAAGTCTTTTAGTATTTTTACTCAATTTATCCAAATATCCCAAAATACACATCTAAACATTGTCTTTTTGACACGCTCCCGTGAGAAGAGTACATTTTGTTGTGATTAATTCTTTTGTCATTATAATTTAAATCAATACCCGACTCGTTTTACCTGGTGGGTCGTCTCGAAATGTTTTCACGTCTTTGTTTATCTTTAAACTACATGAGAGAAATTATACACCGACATACTAAATAAAGAGACAATGGATTAATATTCATGAAAAATCAGATTTTCAAATGTAAAATAAGAACTTCTCGCGCGAAATTCCACTTCTTGTATATATTTTTATGATGAACTTCTTTTTTAAAACACGATTGTTCAAATCCGAAAATCATTCAAATATGGCGAATGCTCTAGATATTGCACCGCTTGGGAAATTATTTTATTTAGTAGTGTTCGGAATAATAGTTTTAATCGAAAGAGAGGTATGTTTTTTTAATGATTTACATGTTTAGGTCCGTGAAAACTTAAATATATTTAAAACCATGGCATACAGTCCGATAGGAAACTCATTTTATTTCCGACATGAAATCATGTCGGAAAGTGCTAATGAAAATTTTAAAGATCCGATATGACTTCGCACTTTCCAAAACGCTAAATATGGAATAGAAGTGCAAAGTCATATATTATAGGACTAGGAGAACGAAATAAACCTATCGGCCCCTCTATAATTTGTATGGTCTGGTTGGCAACTACACATGTATGCTATGTCTATGGCTAAGCATGCCAAGTTTGTACATTTGTACTTTCATTTTTCCAGTCTGTGCCAAAAACTTTTTCATTCACTAGCCGGAAGGGTCTAATAAGGTCCCGTGTTGTACTAGCCCGAACTCAATTTCACTAGCCCTTATAGAAAATTCTTTGTTAAAAAAGTACAATTTTAACTAGCCCACACAGGGCTAGTGACTTCAAATTTTTACTAGCCCGAGACTGATTTTACTAGTCTCGGGCGTAGGGCTAGTGGCTAAAGGCACAGACTGTTTTTCTGTGAACTGAGTGATTACAGTTACTCGGAAAATCCCAGAATCCATTTCTTCAAGATGTTGTTATCAATAAAACATTTAGATATTTTTCGGTAGCGATGAATGCGTTGTGCATTTAGACCCCCCCTTTCTTTTACAATTAGTTTTTGATGTCTTCTTATTATTGGAATTCATGAAGTCTGTATGAGAAATGCTGTGCTATTATTCATTGAAAATTACCTGTGTATAGTCAGTTAATGTGTTAAAGTCGGGAAGAAACTTTTCTTCTTCGCGATTTGGTTTTTCTTCTGCCATTTTCGCACGTGTTTTGTTAGTTTCGCATTTCAAAAAAGTATCACTAAATCAAAAGTTGGAATGAAAAAATGACATTTATAACTATTAAGTATCTAATTAACATTAAATACTTGTTATTTATGTTCGCATAAAAATTAAAATGTACGAAAGCAAATTTTATGGACCAATTAAAAAGAGTCTAATGAAGCCTTATTAACTTTTTTAACACCCTAATAACCGTGACAATTTTCCTGCTGATTCGTTTGAAACATTGGCGATTCTCATTTCATCATATAGTGGAGAAGTTTTGAGTACAATGGGCAAATACAATACAATAAAATGTGACAAAATAATAAACCAAAATACAAGAAATGTAGAAGCTTAAAAATTTTGATAATTTTGGTCCTTTGATCAAATTGTTTTTTAGCAAAACTACAGGATGTAGACTTGGATATAAATGCAAACAATAACAGCAACTTTGGACATAAACATATTTATGATAAATTATTAGAGATTGTAAACAAACCTGCAACATTTACATGTCATTTGTCTGTGTCTACTCTAGACTATCATATAAACACAGTATAGGAACCTGTGCGCCTGAAATATCTGATTTACGGTTTTTCTGTATGCTGATTAACGTTTTTCTATGAAAAATACACGATAAACATACAAGTCCGGTAAGTATTGACCATATTGCCTTGTTCCGTAATACATTTTTATGTGCTACATGTTGACCAAATGTGAATAACGGATTGATGTATAGGGGGATGACGTTTTTGAGAAGAAATATAGTGTTTACAAATGTAAATATATGCAAGAATCGGTGATCTCAGCAGTCATTCAGCAGCAAAAGACCTATTTCTTGGCTCAAATGCGCCTTTGTGTGTCTATATTTATATGGTTAGTCCATTTAAGGCTAAGCAACATATTCACAAAAGGATAACCTTCTGTGCTTTCTTTTTGATAGTAAGAATATCCATTTTGCAAAAATTTCAACTGTATTCTGTTAACAGTTGTGCTGTATGTCTGTTTACTGTTACAACTGTAAGCTTATTACAGTTTTTCTTATATTGTATT
>MJUU01001600.1:214255-232213 GCA_002080025.1 Modiolus philippinarum
ATATATATATATATATATATATATATATATATAATATGTAACAAACCAGTTTGATCAAATCAAAAGCTCTTTCTTGGTTTCTAATTTCGGCTGTAACTTATGATTTACTCGACATAAAATTCTTAAAATTGTACCAAAAAAGCTGATTTACAACACTGATTGATGATATGGGGTTTAACGTCACTTTCAGCAGTATTTTGTGAGCTATTTCATGACGATCAGTTTAGCGGGGTGTCCGGAGGGAACAACCGACCTTTGGCAGGCAACTGACATACCTTATCACTAAGTATTATGATTGTAAGTCGAGTGCACCCCTTTGTGCAATGTACAAAGCAGGGCGCGAACTCACACCGCAGTGGTGACAGACTATAGTGGTTGTATAGGCAGTAGAACTACCTTAACTAATCGGCCACCCAAGCCCCCATTTAAAACATATTTAATTTTCATTCATATTACAATGATATCCAAATTAAACTGAATGGGAAATAAAATGCATGTTGGGTCGTTCAGTTTTCGTGCAAAGAGGTCGTAATAATACCGTCCAATAAACAAATGATTGATTGATTGATTAGTTACAGTTTAACGTCCAGTGAGCAATATTTCAGCTATACCAGGACGAGAAAAAGTTAATCATGCAATTCAAGAAATATAAGTAAAAGAAGAAAGAAACAAAGGTGAAAGGGACAACTAGGACAACGAGTTTTGATTGCCACTGGAAAAGGGCAGTAAATTTAGCCTTATAAACGAGTCCCAGTGAATCTGCTCTCTTTCAACAATATAGAAGGGGTCTTTATACTGTATGGAGCGTGGCGTTTCTCCACACTGTTTTGCTACAATGGTTCGCGGTAAGGCTTTCCGTATTATGACCTGACTATCCCGTATATATATATAGACAGGGAATCCCCTATCCACCACGGCAGCTCTGTAGCCGGAGCCACTAAAAACCGATTCAGGTGCCGGGAATAAACAAATGACAGTTATCGATGATTAACGAGCGTCATAACGATGAAAATCAAGAAAATCGGCTAACTTTAACTCGCTAGTTTACATGTAAAATTCCATCCTACCAGTACGAAATCTTACCCGGATAAAGCTCTTTGTAATGGCTTTATAGAGATATAATTGATTGAAGAAAGATTTTTTACAGTGTAGCTGATAGATATTGACTGATGTGACAAAGCTCATCCATTTTTAGATACAAATTTGGAGTTCAAAAACTAAACGTTTCACTGTTCATTTTGCTACTAAATTAAAAAGAAAATGATTTGCATTGAAGTTTTATCTTTTCAATCATATAAATTTTGGAGCATTAAATATTTTTGGGAAAGTAGAAAGTGTACTCAAATAAACGTCATGAAGTGCGAAATTTCACGGTATATTTATAAAAAAGCCAAAAAAAAAAAAAAAAAAATCCAAGTTTTAGAGCAAAATTTTGGTACTTTCAAATAAATTTATTTTACAAAAATCCCACTATGATTTGCATTTTTTCTATAAAATGATGTATTATGTATTAAAATCGGTGGAAAAATGTAGCTGTGAAATGTACCCAAAATTTTCTATGTTTCAACATATACTAAAAATACGACGATTTACAGGTAAGAAATTTAAATGTTTCCAATCCCATTAGATACATTAGTCCCAGATCATATAAAAAGAATGCTTTCTAGTAAATTTAAAACTCACAATAAATCAAGACATAAGAAGCATACAGAAAACAAAGGAATCATGTAAGAAACTTGAAAAACAGTCTATTTACAATTATTTTATTGAATGATTCACCGGTGGTCCCATAGCATAAGACTCTTGGTCAACAGTAAACAACAATTTTTGAAAAAATAAAGGCTTCATTATTTAAAAAGATGTATCACATCTGGGACTAACACAAGTTTCAGCTTACATGGAAATATAACCAACTAAACATATTTTATTTGCAACTAATAAATTAGTATATAAAGTTATTAAAACATTAAATGAAGTCCTCTCCTATTACAATAAATAACACAAAATTACATTGCATGCAATGGCGACATAGATTATATAAACAAATAATATTTTACAACAAAATTTAAGACTATATTTTTGATCAATGTAACAAAAATTAGAAATAAATTTCAAATTGAAGAAAAAAAACGAAAAAGGAATAAAAATAAGAAAAAATTACTGAAACTATTTAAAAAGAAAAACACAATAAAGACCATAAAGACAAAAGACTGGAGTGAATGCACATTATTATCTTTTTTCATTATTGATTAAAACGTTTAGTGGTGTACAGTGGGAAAAAAAATTAAATTTTTAAAAATTAAAATTTAAATTAAAATAAAAATTTAGTCTTGTATGATCTAATGTTTTCTTCATACGAGGTTTTCGTCACCAGCTAATAGTAATTCTATATTAACATCAAAGATCTCAAGTTCCCACAATAAATTTCGTCTTATATCAATATAAAAAGGGCATTCCAGAAAAGAATGGTGTCCACAATTACAATAAGGATTTGGTTTTAGATTAACTCTGAACAGGTCTGCATTCAGGGAGCTACACATATTTCTTAGTCTTGTATGATCTACAGTTGAGGCGGGAAAGAATGATTTTTTCGTAATATCTAATCTACAATTAGGCAACGTATAATTATTGCTATTCCTTAAATTATATTCAGATATTTGACCAACTAGGGGAGGCAATTGATCAAAAAGATATTCTGGAGCATTGTTGTTGTGAATCAAATAAATAAATTAAGTCTTCACACTTTTCGTCGACTATACAGTTTTCAATGTTTGTGAAATCATAGATGCTCATGCCATTTCAGTTGAAAGAAAATATAGCGACCACGAGGCCACAATTGTTTATGTCAAAATCCCTACTAAATTAAATGCTCCATATAAAAGGTCTATTTGAGACTATTAAAATGCTGATTTTGGATCATGCACTCAAGATATTATGTCCTCTAATTGGAGATCAATCTTTACGTACGAAAACGATATGGACACGAATGGTCAAATTTCTATATTTTATTAGAAAATATGTCCCCCAAAAAGAAATTACTGTTCTATCTAATGATAAAGTATGGTTTAACTCTGAATTGCGTAGAGAAATAAGAAAAAGAGATGGTCTTCGTAAACAAGCCCGCAAATCAAATAGTAATACAGATATAAATAACTTTAAATAAAAAAAGAAACCATGTATATAATCTTAAAAAATACACAAAGGAACAGTTTTATCTAAATGCTAATGTTTTCCGGTACAAGTTCAAAGTCTTATTGGTCCCTCATAAAAAGATTAGCTAAATCCTCAGGAAGCTCACCAAATATAAGTCAATTAAGAAATGAAAATGGTGACCTATCATCAAATGGATTTGACAAAGCTTGTATTCTAAATGATTTTTCTGTAGTGTATCAAATGTTGATGATTCTGGTATTGAACTGCCCAACTTTCCACCCAGAACAAATGCGGTATTAGAAAATTTTAATGTAACTCCAAATCAAGTCCTTGATATTTTGCAAATTTTAAAATTAGGTAAAACAGCTAGCCCGGATCGTATCAGCCATCATATGTTAAAACATACGAGAGATGCTGTGTGCATACCACTTTCTATTCTTTTCAGTTTATCACTGTCCAAAGCCGAATATCCATCACAATGGAAACTTGCGTCTGTCATGCCTGTTTTTAACAAGGGTGGACCCAAATTGATGTCTCGCCCGTCCCTGCTTGATCGCAAAATTGATGTGAAAACTCAAACTGCCTAAATCAGAAAACTTAACATGTTCACTAGACTGTGAAATTAGATAAACTGACAAAAGCAATATAGCAGACTGTCACATATCACCCGAAACCAAAATTCCAAATATTAATGACCTACCACTGATAGATACTGAAAAACCAAACATGTTCACTAGACCATGAAAATGAGGTCAAGGGCTAAATCCAAATAACAGGCTGTCATCTTCCATCTAAGACAAACCCACATACCAAATATTATTGAACTTACATTAATAGATACAAGGAAACTTAACATGATCACTGGACCGTGAAATTGAGGTCACAGACAAAAGCCATATAGCAGACTCCCATGTACTAATCAAAACCAACCTATATATCAAATATTATTCACCTACCACTTATAGTTACTGAGAAAATGACCTAATAAAAAAAAAAAAACTTAACATGCTCACTAGACCATGAAATTGAGGTCAAGGACAAAAGCCATATGACAGACTGTCATGTACTACCTAAGACCAACTTACATACCAGATACCATTGACCTACCACTTGTAGTTACTGAGAAACTAAACTAAGCACAAAAACTTAACATGTTCATTGGACCCTGAAATTGAGGTCAAAGACAAAAGCCATATAGCAGACTGTCATGTACTACTCAAGACCAACCTATATACCAAATATCATTGATCTACCACTTATAGTTACTGAGAAAGTGACCTAATCACAAAAACTTAACATGAAAGTTTACGCCGTCGCCGCCGTCATACTTTGTACGTACATGTCTCGCTTTCCGCGACTTTCGTCGCGGACGAGACAAAAATGGTGACAAAACTTTAGCTTCAAACTATAGACCAATATCATTATTATGGACGGTTGGAAAAATAGTGAGAGAATTGCGTATAAAGAGGTGTTTAATTTCATTAGGGACCGACCATTTAACCTGAAGGGGGGGTTATGGTTTTTTCTGGACAGAAAATTTTCTTCGCGCTTTGCGCGAAACAAGTTATTTATTTTTTTCACGTGTATCAACAATTTTTTTTTCAAAATTAACATTATTTTAGGACAGAAAGCCTAAGTCAGAAAATTATTTTCATAATTTTGGCAGCCAAAATATTTTTTTTCATATAAAATCGGCTCCAGATCATTTTTTTTTTAGAAAAAAAACATACCCCCCCTTCAAGTTAAATGGTCGGTCCCTAATAACAAATAATTTTCTATACAAGTATCAATCTGGTTTTATTCAAGGACATTCTACTGTTCACCAGCTAATAGAAATTTTTTATAGAATCTGTAAGTCTTTAGATGACAATTGTACTATTTTACTAGTGTTCTGTGACATCTCAAAAGCATTTGAATGGGTCTGGTATTCAGGCTACTTTTAAAACTTAATGCATATGGAATCAAAGGAGACTTATATATTAAATGGTTCAGAATTTATATCACGGACAGAAAACAATGTGTTTTTGTAAATGAATTTAAGTCTCCATTACGTCCGATTTATGCAGGGGTACCGCAGGGTTCTGTTCTTGGCCCCTTGCGTTTCTTATTATATGTCAATGATATAGCAGATAGCCTTATAAGTTAAACTAGATTATTTACTGATGATACGTCTCTTTTTTATACAAGTCAAAGTTCTCTCACAATAGAAGATGTCATGAACTGTGATTTAGAAACAATATCAATGTGGTCTAAGAAAAGGCTTGTTAAATTTAATCCAAATAAAACAAAAGCGATAATGCTCTCAAATGCAAATACTGAACCTAATATTGATATTATATTTGAAGACCAAATTGTGGAAACTGTTGTATCGCACTTAGGTATTATGTTTATTGGTGATGCCAAATTTCACACCCATATAGAAAACATTATCAAATCGGCCTGTTCAAGATTAGGAGCTTTGAGGAAATTAAAATATTTATTGAGCCGAAATTATCTCGAACGGATATATTTTACATTTATTAGATCTATTTTAGAGTATGCATGCGAGTTGTGGGATGGGCGCAGTCCACATGATTCTGATAATTTAGAAAAAGTTCAGTTAGAAGCAGGTAAAATTGTTATTGGTTTGCCTGTATTCTTTAGTCGAGAATCAATTTATTTTGAAAATTATAAAAAAAACCAAGAAGACACTGCGAAAACATTAATTTTTATAACTTTTTTTTGTGAACATGGCAAACAAGTACTATCTTTAAAAAAAGATAGTCGACGCAGTAAAATGGGTGTGTTTTCTTTGTTCTTCAAAACAATGTGCAAACCATTGTATAAAGCGACGAATAAGTCAGGACGTATATGTAATTTTGACTGAATCTGGCATTTTACTGTGACAATTAATAATATATTACTCCTTTGGAAAACGTTAACAGTACAATGCATTAAAACTCTGATATTTCCTATCATAACCTTAAAATTAGAGACCCGGCGTGCTCGTCTGTATGTGCGTATAACGACGGACGCCTTTCTATTGTAGTACCTTTTAAAAAACTCAATAATCCCAATCTCTTTTCATAAATATTAATTTCGCAGGCAGATATATTTATATCTTGTTTTCTTAAAGGGACATTGTTTTCTCTGTCAATGCGTCAGGGATAAATCTGAATTAACTCGTCGTATTAATTTTAAGATGCGCATTCCAGATCGGGAATATGACGGCTGTCCCAATTCGTTCTGCGTTTTAGTATGTGAGCTCTTGCCCAATGCATTTCCCTTTCTAATCTCTCCCCTAAATATATGCCTTTGACTTTTGATTGATAAACTTTGTGTTTAGTACGTATATGTATGTTTCAGTGGCGAGTTTTAAGAATACACTGGAAGGTTTCAGTTAAATCGACATACGCATTTCTTTTGTTGTACCTTTGTGAAAAAAAAATAGTAAAAACCTGCAAATGACACTTAAATTCCCCCAAAACAGGAGAAATATCGTAGCCTACATTGCCAATAAGTAATTACTTCTTAGACATTTTTAATAATCTAAAAGCAATTTGTATACATGATAAAATAAATAAAGCATGATAAAGAAAAAAAAATCTAACCAATTAAAAGACCACGATATGACCTGTTAAAAATAAAACGTTTTTAGTTTGAAAGTGAAAATCTCTAAAAATACACAAAATGCACTGACAAAATGCTTTCAATCAAAATTTAAGGATTCATTTAGGACACATCCGCTTTATGAAATTGGTATTTATGTTTTAATTTTATCTTAAGATATTCACATGATAAACATCAATTTTAATATAAGGTATTTATAGCAATTTTGTGCCTTCTGTTAATCACACACACTTTTACTGTTTTCCTTATATAACAAATTTCAAATAGTTTACACTATCCATGTTCTTAACCATCTCTCCCCGGCCATGTCTATAGTAGGTTCGCACATAAAAGGATACAACGTCAATTATTTTTAGTCGCTTGACCCACATTAACTGACAATCTTTGGGAAATTGGTGAATGAGTTTGATAATATGCTCTTTTATCGATAAATGACAGTACACTTTATTAAGTCTCCCAAACCAAGTTGGGAGACTTATTTATTATGTTGTTATTATTCATTGTACATCGCACATTTACGAAATTATTTCCTGTTCGTCGAAGAATTAATGCAACTTTTTATTCACCTTACATCCCTTTTAGGAACCTCAATTTGTTGTATCTGAAAACGTTTTTATCCAATCAGAGTGAAGATATTTGGTCATGGGACTCTGTTACCAAGGTTTCAGCATCATAAAGGTTAAAAAGTGAATATAGTACCGACTGCGTCGGAAAAATATTACTGGAACAAACTAGCTCTTGCTAGTGCCGGTACCAAGTCCGGCTATCCCAAGTTCCTATCGTAGTCCATGTTTGTCTTTTGTCATTATATATAGAATAATGGAAGTTTTGTTTTTGATACAAGAAATATTGGCGAACAATAATGGACGAGCCCCTTGTGGGCGAGTCCATTATTTGAGCCAATATTTCTTGTATCAAAAACAAAACTTCTATTATTCTTTTTATCGGTAATTAACTAAATCATTTAATAGAACAAATTTTGGAAATGAATGTTAATTTCCAACAAATCGTGAAATTGACTAGTATTGATTAGTAAAAGAATTTGTACGATCCGGTAAGAGTCTCTGTAAGATGTTTATTTCTTTGTTTCATTGATTCTGATTGACAAAGTAGGCGTGGCCTAAGATACTTTTTGCCAATATTTTTTCGTATTCGGGCAGTAGCAAATACCGAAAAATATTTGCTTCGTGAGATCAAAAGAAATTCATACAAATTACCGATAAATTGTTTTCCTTGTGCGGTTCCCTGGTGTATAGTGACATGTGATTGTGGTTTTCGGCCATTGTAGGTGTTTCCTGTTATCTTTTCTACATTAATCGAAGTAAATAACCAGTATCACAGTACAAAAGTATAATTCAGGTATACATGCATTTGTGCATACTTTTGATAAACTTTCAACCAATTGATGAAGCTTTTGTTGTTAAACATAAAATAAAATAAACATTAAGAAATCTTCAGGAATTGACGTTATATCCCTAAAATATTGCATTTTGCTAAACCCTTTGTTTCAAAACTTATCACTGAACTTGTTTATTTATCTTTGACTAGTCGGCTACAGTTTCAGATTCAATCAAAATTGCACAAGTGGCGCCAATCTACAAAAAGAATAACATTTTTGACAAAAGTAGTTGCAGGCCTGTTAGCATCTAAAATAGTTGAAAAAGCCATAGAAAATCAACGTTCGAAACATTTGGAAAACAAATTTCACCGTTTTCTTGCAACTTTTCGTTCAGGCTATGACTGTCAGTCAACTGTTTGATTTTTTTAGAAGACCAGAAAGGGGCACTAAAGACAGATATTTAGTAGCCATACTTATGGATTTAAGTAAAGCGTTTGACTACTTACCACATGACTTACTCCTTTAAGTACTACATATGCCCCCGGCAGCAACCTTACTGCAAAGGCAAGTTCTGAACTCTATGACATTGAACTTCAACCTGGTCTAGTTTTTTCCAGATTCATTTTCCTTGATCTGGGACATTAAATTATCAATATCTGACAAAACAATTTAGAAATTATTCCGGCCTTTTCCATTTAGCACCCTTTTGGTCTCTTGGTCTCAAAATAGTAAAATGCAACCTCAAATCTGTCAGCATACTCATGCCATATAATTATATCAGAATTGCAATAAATAAATTCAATTCTAATATGATAAATGATAAAGATTATACAGGCCAATAAAAGAAAACATCCCCTTTTGGTTCAACAGAAATAGTTGGTCCATTTGGGCCTCTTGTCTATCAAAAATGGTTTTTAATGTTAAATGTGTCTGTTTAAACATGCTAAGAGAAACCTACAAAAACCAGAGGCTCCCAGGAGCCTGTATTGCTCACCTGGCTTTCAGTTGCCACAATCAAGGTAACATTATAAGTTATACAGTTGATCTTCAGTCTCTAAAACTTTCGTAGCTCGAACACCATCAATATCTTGAACTGTATTTAAAGTCTGATCATGTTTTTTATATTTCTTTGTTGGGCTTTTTTGACTTCCACCTTTTTTGGCAGCTATTTGAAAATGGTAGTCAACAAACAATTTTAGCTCCGGTTTTGAAGTAGAGACATCAATATCCACTTGGATACCAAATTTAATTGAAATCAGATAATGTTGAATTTTCCCGCCTCTTTTGGTGGCCATTTTGAAAACGGCAATCAAAGAATAATTCTTAACATGGGTTTTGAAGTTGCGACATCAATACCTATTTGGAAACCTAATTTCATTGAAATCGGACAATGTTGGATTTTCCCGCCTTTCTTGGCGACCATTTTGAAAATGGCAGTAAAGAACAATTTTTAACGTCAGTTTTGAAGTTGCGGCATCAATACCTATTTGGAAACCAAATTTCATTGAAATCCGACGATGTTGAATTTTTCCCTCCTTTTTTGGCGGCAATTTTGAAAATGGTGGTCAACGAACATTTTTTTTACATCAGTTTTGAAGTGGCGACATCAATACCTATTTGGAAAGAAACCAAATTTCACTGAAATCGGACAATGTTGAATTTTCCCGCATTTTGTCGGGCATTTTGAAATGGCGGGCAAAGTACAATTTGAACAGTTTCAAACTGTTCATGTGGGAAAATAGAGAGTAATGATCATTATTTATTAAAATGTCCCAATCATACTGTAGCAAGGGAACGATTTTTATTCACTTTACAAATTCCATGTCGCATTTTTTGTAGTTTACTGTTGTTTGGATCTGATGTCTTATCTGTTGCACAGAATATCAATATTTTTAATTCAGTTCAAAACTTTATTCTCAGCAGCAAAAGATTTTCGATTTAGTTGAAAACTCATTTTATAGCAAATATGATGTTTTCTTCGAGCTCGCCATCTTGGAAATACCCCTCTTATCTTCTTTTCGACATTACCTCTGTCTTTACTTCTTACTATTTAATTTAACTTTTTAAGTTGTAGATGTAGAATTGTATTACTTTGTGAACAAATGTAAAGCAAATCTCTGAGCATAGTTAATTTATTTGATGTAATTTCTTTTTATCTTTTGGGAAACGGATTAATATAAGAAAATACTCTTGTTTCCGAATCCCATTAATAATATGTCTAAATTCTCATTTTGTGTATACTTGTTCTATGTTTGTGACATTATGTGACTATTATTATTAATAAAAAATATGTTTACAACAACGTACAATTTTCAACACCAGTTTTGAAATCGCAACATCGGTATCTATTTGGAAACCAAATTTCAATGAAATCGAACAATGTTTAATTTTCCAGCCTTTTTTGGTGGCCATTTTGAAAATGGCGGTCAACGAACTATTTTTAACACCAGTTTTGAAGTCGCCACAGCATGGCAAACATTTCATCATTTGCACTGAAGTTCATCTTCTATAGTTTTGAAAATAAAAGACGAAAAGTAGGAAAATAAAAAAAAAAAAAAATGGTGAAAAAAGAGCAATTACACCTACAACGGTTTATGGATTTTCTTCAAAATTTCAGGGTGGGTAGATCTTGATATGCTGAACATTTTTGCAATTTACACTTGACCGCCATCTTTTACACTTTTTGAAATAAAAAATAAAAAATGCAAAAATTTTGAAAATTTTATGGAAAAAGGGCTATAAATCCAAGATGGGTTTCAGATTTTCTTCAAAATTGCACAATGGGTAGATCTCCTCATGCTGATCATTTTCATTCCATGTCCGATTTTTGATATCTGTAACGGTTTTCGAGTTATTAAAAAACTGCAAATTACTCCCTATGTTCTATTTTTAGCAATGGCAGCCATGTTGTTTGACCAGCCGACTAATCGAACACAATTTTGAGAAGCCATACCCTGGTGATGATTCAAGTAAAGTTTGGTTATATTTGGCCCAGCGGTTTGAGAGGAGAAGATTTTTTGTTGACGGACGGACAGACTACAGACGACGGACACATAGTGATGGCAAAAGCTCACATGGCCTTTTAGGCCAGGTGAGCTAAACAAGAGGCTCTCAAGGGCCGGTATCGCTCACCTGGGTCATGGCTGATACAATAAGTCAAAATAATCACAACGTTTAAGGTTCTCATTTTCAAATTTGTTTCTTGACTGTTTAAGGGTCTCATTTTGAAGTTTGCTGATGTTATATGATCCAAAATTAAACTATGTTCCCCACTTGCAGCTATTTTTGATGGGGCATAGACCGACTGTCACCTTTCTTGAAGAAGACCATGTAAGGATCATTGTGCCTCACTTTGGTTCCAATTGGCATTGTATTTTCAGAGATCTTTAAATGATTTCCCATGGGGTCCAAGGTTAAACAATGTTCCCCGGTGACTGCCATCTTGGATGCTATGCAGACATGTCAGACACATTTTATGAAGGGGACCAAGTAAGGACCATTGTGACTAAGTATGATTCCAATTAATCAGAGAAGATCTTTGAATATGTTTCCCTATAGGGTCCAATTTTAAAAACACGTTCCCTCCTGGCGGCCATCTTGGATATGATGTGGACTTGCTGAACACATTTTTTAAAAGGGGCCACCTAAGAACAATTGTGACTAAGTTTTGTTCCAATTGGCCCAGTATTTTCAGAGAAGATTTTTGCAATATTGTTCAATTTTGGACAAAGTTCCCCGCTGTCGGCCATCTTTGATGACGTGCAGACTTGCCGGACAAAATTTTTAAAGGGGACCACCGAAGGACTATTGTGACCAAGTTTGGTTATTAGCGCAATGTTTTCAAAGAAGATCTTTGAATGCTTCCCATAGGATCCAATGTTAAACCCTGTTCCATGCTGGTGGCCATCTTGGATATGATACGGACTTGCAAGACATTTTTTTTAAAAGGGGCAACGTAAGGACCATTGTGCCCAAGTTTGGTTCCAATTGGCCCAGTGGAGAAGAGATATTTGAATGAAAAGTTTACGATGGACACTGACACAGTGATGGCAAGAAGATCACCATGGCATAGCCATGCAGGCCAGTTATAAAGTTAAGCAGGCAATGAAGTTAAGATGCTATTTCAATATTTATCTGGGAGAGACATTGCATGGTGGGCAAATAAAAATTACCACATGGTACAATATACATTTATATACAATTATTATTAATTTGTGAAATAAGTATAGATTATGAGAGTATTTTTGCAAAAAAAAAAATGTAAAAATACAAAAATACCAAATTTGCATCATGAACAGTAAAATTTTTTATGCAGTACAGTACACGTGTTTCAAGGAGTAACCTCTCATCAGCAGCATTAGAATCAAATAATATGGAAAGTAATAATCCAAAAAATAGTCAGAAAAGAAGTACTCAATACCAAAAAAAAAAAAAAAACGAAATAGGAAGCCAAATCCATTTGTAAGAAAACACTATTTGCTCTTGATTATGTAACAAATAATTATTTTTAATAAAGTGATAGCAGGGAGTTTCTCTAAAACTTAAAAGAGAAAAGTAAACCAAAGAAGATTTGAAACAAAATTGAAAGGGAAATACTAGTAACCCATAACCATATGGCATTGGAATTTTTTTTTTTTGGTGAAAAAAAGTCAATAACTACAGCACAGGCTGTTGGATTATCTTCAGTATTTCAGAGTATGTAGATCTTGATATGCTGAACATTTTTGCAATTTACACTTCACCTCAATCTGTTACAGTTTTTGAAATAAAAAATAAAAAATGCATAAATTTTGAAAATTTTACGGAAAAAGGGCTGTAACTCTCAGACGGGTTTTCCGATTTTCTTCAAAATTGAAGGGTAGATAGATCTAGTCATTCTGAACAATTTTATCCCCATGTCAGATTTTTGATATCTGCAACGGTTTTTGAGTTATTTGCCAAAAACAGCAATTTACCCCTCTGTTCTATTTTTAGTAACAGCGGCCATGTTGTTTGGTCCTCGGACTAACCGAACACATCTTTTAAACTACATACCTTGGTGATGACCCAGGCCAAGTTTGGATTTAATTGGCCCAGTGGTTTCAGAGGAGAAGATTTTTGAAAAAAAGTTTACGACGGACGGACGGACGACGCACGCCGGACGCCAAGTGATGGCAAAAGTTCACCCTGGCATAGCCAGGTGAGCTAAAAACTGCATCAAAATTTGACAGAAAAAAAATATCAATTGGTCCTGTTTGCGCCTCTAATTTCTCAAAACGGTAAAAGTCACCTCAGGAATATAATTGACATACACCTGTGCAATTTTATCAGCCAAACAATTAAGGAAATTCATCCTTGATAGGATAAATAATAAAGATCCTACAGACAAATATATGAGAACGCCCAATTTGACCCTTTTTTTTATCTCTGGGGCCTTTACCTTTGATAATTTTTTTTTCTCTTGACGAGACCATTACACTTAATAAGTATGAAAAAATCTATCTTGTGTAGTAAAAATTTATCGCCAAGATTAAAGTTTTAGACGCACAGATAAACAGACAGGGAAAAACAATATGCCCCGATCCTCGATCTGTGTGCATAAAAATTATGAGTTATCTGTCTGTACTGAAAATCTCTTAGACAGTTATCTATCCAGTAGCAAACAATGTGTAAAAAAGTGGTCAACGTTTCAGTATATATATATATTTGCTTGAATATACAGGCGCCCCGAAGGCTCCATTCTTGGAACTGTACTTTTCAATATTTTCATAAACGATATTTTTCTCTTTGGTAAATGTGATCTTGAGAAATATGCCGTTGATAACATCTTATCAAAATTTGGCGAATCTTTAGAATCCTCACTAGATGTCAGCAAAAAGATTTCGCCAAATTTCGTCCCAGTTTTTCTGAATTTTCTTTATCAGTTTTGGGGCATTTTATAACCATATTTTCGTAAAAACGAGGATTACAGATGCCCCTAGTAATAATCTGTTTTCGGGTCACGCGATATCAAATGTTCATATCTTCTATAAAACTTCTTTTAAAAAAGTGTTTCACAATTTATGAAATCTATAACCTTGTTGTAAAAGTTTGGATAAATAGTAAGGTTACATTCATTAAAGTCGTCAAGAGTAGAACGGACGCGCGCAAATCGTACCAATTGAGTTATATATATCCCGTAGAATGGAGCTAGAGGAACGTCGCCGTCAAGAAAAAGGAATAATACGTTTTAGTGAAATCAAAAAGCTTTATTTTTGTAGCTGGATCGGGATCACTTGAACTTGGCGGTCGCAATACTAGTATAATACTATTGTACACAATTGTGGAACGAAAATTTTATTCAAGTATTGTATTCAAGTGTTGTTCCAGTATTGTATCTCTTTGTCTTTTCTTGTATTGTATAATTGTTTGAGTTTTGGGTTTTCCATTCTAATTTAATGCTAAAGATCCTGGTGATTTTGTATTTTTTGTGGGTGTTTCAAACTTTTCTTATATTTATCGTAATTTCAGTTTCCATCTTATTGACGATTATGATATCTACAAAAAAAAAATAAATAAATGAATAAATAAAAAAAAAATATTCATTTGCATCAACCATTTTATATTTTCAGAGAATGACAATTTGTGGATAGAAATAAATGTCATTGTAATTTTTACACACTATCATACACTATACTGTTCTGCAATATTAGTACACATGCTGTTTAAAGCTTCCTCTGTGTTTCTACCTAATATATCTCGCCACATGCGTCCATCTAAGTATATTGTGAAAGAGCATCTGCTGACATACCTTTCAGAGTTTTGAATTCTGCTTTCTCTTTTCCATATACGATTCTATGTCCTGAGTGTGTACACAAGTTCTATAAAGTTTACGGAGTGGTTTACAGTTTCATGTTCTAGTTGCAATGTCTGTTGTATTGAGTGGTATGCCTTCCATTGGTCAGAGTAAATAATAGATGAAATAAAAGGGACAACAGGAAACGCCTACAATGGCTGAAAATTATAATTACATGCCACAATCTGCTAGGGAACTAGACAGGAAAAACACATATAAGACAAAAGACAAACGTAAACAATGATAGGAACTCGAAACAGCCGGACTTGGTACCGGCACTAGCAAAAGCCAGCGGTAGTGTTAAACCGGTTTATGGGTACCCACACCTCCCCTTTATCTGTCCCGTTTCCCTATAGTATAGTAAACATACGAATTAAACCCAATACGGAACCTGGACTAGCAAAAGGTTGTATTATGGGCAGAAGAGTCTTTGCATTGCGTTTTTCGACTATTTCCGTGTAAGTAATTGCTGATTAAGTCAGGTGTGGCAATTCCAAATACCCGTTGTTCTTTGCTTGCTATTCTCCCTGGATTATATTTGGCTTTGTGGCAGAACAGGCTTTCGTCAATAAAGATGATGATCCTTGGTCCTCCAAGTTGTGCAGAAATTTGTAGTAGCTTCGCGTGCACAAGTGATTGATTGATTGATTGATTGTTGCTTAACGCAAACTTTAGCAATATATCAGCTATATCGTGGCGTGAACTGTTGATATTAGTAATTAATATACAACTTAAAAAAGTCACTTAAAATATATTGCTATGTACAGATAAAAAAGATTTCTATAAGATAAAAAACATATGATAGATAATTTAAGATAAATAGATCAAATTTGATGAAATTTAAAAATTGGATAATATACTTATATTTTACTATACAAATTGACAGCTTTTAAAAATTGAATAATTTTGTCGTCAGCGACGTTTGTAAATAAATCTTTAAGAGAATCAGCTGTATAAAATGTCCGACTTATGTCAGCAACATCGAAACAGTCAAGTAAAATATGTTGTATTGTGTAAGCACAATTACACGGAATACACTTAGGTCGGTCTTCACCATTTAGAATGTAACCATGAGTTGTTCTTGTATGCCCTATTCGACACCTTGTCAAAACAACTTGCTCCTTCCGATTTTGTCCAGAGGAACTAACAAGTTTATCAACTTCTGATTGTATTCCGTGCAATTTATTATTTATTTGCAAGTCCCACCTGTCTTGACATATTTTTTTGGATGTATTTATTTATTAGAGGATTGTAAGAACACTTTGCTAGCTAATTTTATGTTTGTTGACAATCCCGCACCCATGGATCATTAGGTTAAAAAGCATGGATGTAGCGTTGCTCGACAATTAGCAATAAATTCCGCTCAAACCGGTGCTAGGGGCCGTCTTGAACTTACTGTGAGGTATGAGTAAAGCTCATTGTTGAAGGCCTCATAGTGACTTCAAGATGAAGAACAACAATAAAAGCGTTGTTCCATTGCTTAATATGACCATGTATTTGTAGAGACTTTGTCTCATTTGCATTTACTCCATATCCCTTCATTGTTAATTAATGTGTCAGTGTAAGGCACTGGACAATCCGCGACCTCATCATCTAATGCATCCTTTGCCTCCTGGTCAAAAACTGTGTTTCCGTAGATCCCTACATGACTAGGGATCCAAGTATTAATGACTTCTTTGCCTATACCAACAAGTGACTTGTAGAACTCAACGACCTTAAGAATAACTGGGTGTTTTGTCTTTCGACTTTCAATTGCCAATAGGCATGAGAGAGAATCAGAACAAATCAAGAACTTACTTTTTCGCGATGAAGCAACAAATTTGAGTGCTAAGTAAATAGTGTTGGCTTCAGCAGTAAATTTGGAACTTGAGGATGGTAGTCGGAGAGTTGCTGCTCGGTCTCCAAAGACAGCTGCACAGGCCACCCTGTTTCCATCCTTAGATCCATCTTTGTATATAGGCAAGTATTCGGAGTGTTCACATTTAATCTTGCAAACTCCTGCTGGATAACCAGAGGATTAGTGTCAGATTTTTTTATATTTTCGTAGTTCGAAATTAAATGCTGGTTTTGGGTTTAGCCATAGAGGCTTTTTTGGAGTTCGAATTGGAGCTATTTCGTCCAATTGTACATTGGCAGATTCCAAGTGTGGTTGGATACGAAGTCAAAAAGGTTTATTAACATTTGGCCATTTATCATATACTGTCTTGTGAAGTGGTTTGAAAACACAATTGTGAGCAGGATTTGAAGGATACGCTTTTAGCTTAGAAGCGTATTGTAATCCAAGTTTGAGACGTCTGTCCTCAAAATAGAAACTCTCCACCGGAGAAGTTCTGAACGCACCCAAGGACAGACGTAAACCTTGGTGATGAATTGTATCTATTAATTTAATGTATGATTTACGGGCAGAGCCGTCAACAAAACATACATAATCTAACTTTGATCGAATCAACGATCGATATAAATTTAACAAGATTGCTACGCGTAGCTATGTCCCTCGCCGCCGCAGTAAAGTCGATAAAGTCCCATAACTCATGCAAAATTTTGCGAATCAAAATGGCGGCAGGATATGATCAACTGCATTAGGTTGCAAACAGCCAAGCAAAATTTCAGCAAAATCCCTTAATTGGATTTTGAGATGTGTCCACAAAGTCTTCCTATGTTGTAGAATGCATAAAGTCGATAAAGTCCCATAACTCCCGTAAAATTTGTACAATCAAAATGGCAGCATAATATGATCAAGTGCATATGGTGGCAAATTTTCACACAAAATTTCAGCATAATCTGTTCAGTGGTTTCCCAGGAGTTGCGCCCACAAAGTGTTCCTTAGCTGTAGCATGCGTTAAGTCGATAAAGTCCATAACTCCTGTAAAATTTGACAAATCAAAATGGCTATGCGATATGATCTTGTACATAAGTTGACTAACAATCCTGTAAAATTAGAATGAATTCGGACTAGCAGTTTCTGAGGAGTTGCGTCCACAAGATTTGCCATTGTATAACAATGTGGAAATAATCAAAGTCCCATAACTCCCACAAAATTTGA
>MJUU01001600.1:233343-248910 GCA_002080025.1 Modiolus philippinarum
GTCAAAGTCCCATAACTCCTATAAAAATTGACGAATCAAAATGGCGGTGCGATATGATCTAGTACATATAGTGACTAACAATCCTACAAAATTTGAACATAATCCAATACACGGTTTCCGAGGAGTTGCGTCCACAAGAAAGTGTGACAGACAGACGGACGGACGGACGGACACACGGACGCAGACCATTACTATGTCCCACCGTCGTGGCGCGGCGGGGGACAATAAAACAGTGCTATCTGCACCCCAGTCGGTACTCGACACAACTTTTAAAATATCTAATGCCTTGAGGCCTTTATTCTTTAGCATTTTGATATGGGGAAGAAAGGAAAAATTATTGTCAAAGATTAAGCCAAGGAATTTGGCTTCTTTTACAATAGTAATAGGGTTTTTATACAATTTTAGCTCTGGATATGGGTGCTTTTTCCGTTTACAACAGAAATGCATTCCCTCTGTTTTAGAGCTTGAGAACTTAAAACCGTTCTCTTCGCCCTATTTTTCAATTCTGTTCAAACAGAGCTGCAATTGTCTTTCTATGTTATTCATGTGTTCGTGCACAAGAGTCTAAGGTATTGGTAAGCCTGTACAGCTGTACGGTTCGACACACTAATTGATTCTGATACCTTTTTGTCATTGTTTCTTGAGCCCATAGGAAGACTGAGTAGAGCCAATTGGCAAGTGGTAGTCTCGAATTGAAGACAAATGACATTTTTCTTATGCTATGGTATGCATTTCTCTTGGAAGATCCCTGATTGATGCAACACCATCCATATCCATCAGTAGTGTCTTTTTTAGCTTCCGGTCGGAGTTGCGTGAGTTTACTAGTTTTGATTGATATTTAACGCCAACTTCAGTAGTACTTCAACTATATCGTGACAAGAACTGTTAAGTATATTGATTGATTGATTGATTCGGGGTTTTACGTCACTTTCAGCAGTATTTCTGCTATTTCAAGAACCACCGACCTTGGCCAGGTAACTGATGTACCTTATCTCTTACGATTGTTAGTCAAGTGTACCCTTTTTGTAATGTACAAAGCGGGGCGCGAACTCACACCGCAGTGGTGATAGACTACAGTGGTTGTATATAGGTAGTAGAACTACCTTAACCACTCGGCAATCCAGGCTCCCTTAAGTATATTGAATAATGTTAATAAATATAATAGATATTAATAAACCATACAACTTAATACAAGTAAAAAAAAGGTGTGAAACATAATTAAAGAAATGTTCGTTTAACTGTTACAATATTAGAAACTTCAAAGTTAGATCCATTTAAATTTTACTAAAATAAATTGCCTGCTTTCAAAAATTGAACGATATTGTCGCCAGCGACGTTTGTAAAAAGGTCTCTTAAGACAATCAGCAGATTAAAAATCATGCCTGGTATCGGCAACATCTACAGATTTGAACAGTTATAATAAATTTATAAATATCAATATAACACTCAATATAACACTTTCCCTTTCTTAGCAGCAATATACCTACCTCTCCAGCCTATGGAGTGTACATTTCACAGTTGATTCGTTACTGTCGAGCTTGTAGTTTGTATAGTGATTTTTTGAACAGAGCAAAAACACTGTCCCAAAAGCTGCTTAGTCAGGGATTTGTTCAACCTTTGTTAATTTCATCCCTCAAGAAATTATATGGCCGTCACCATAGCATCATTGAAAGATATGACGTGTCAGTATCCCAAATGAAAGTGGACATTTTCAGCTAGATTCACGTCTTCCCGGATTTGACTACCGACTTTGACATTTTCCCGGATTGAATCACTCACAGTGTGACGGGTGCTGTTAACAGAGCAGGACATGCTTACCCTTCCGGAGCACCTGATGTCACTCTCAGTTTCACTGGAGTTCACACTGTGAGTGCCTTTGTTCTGAATGTTGTGGTTTCTGGTTCTGTGCTTTGTGTCTGTCTGGCGTCATTGTTTTTGTGTCTAACGTCATTGTTTTCTGTGTTCTCGTTTTTGCCCTGTCTTTGGATTTCGATTTTTGTGAATGTCACCCCTTTGTTCCTTCGGTATTCTACTGTCGTTGTTTCAAGTAAAACAAGAGTGTAAAATAAAAACTTAGTTGTAAGTCTTCCAGGAAAGACATGTGTCGCCTGGGTAATAACGCAAAAAAGGAAGTTCCGTCAAACAGGAAGTGAGCATGTAATAGATCCCAGACACTCTTACACAGTATAGGTCCCAATACTGATACTCCATGCAAAATTGCAGAAGGCAGGAATATGTGGTTCCTGTCAAAAACGTGACAGAAATTTTCAAGACTAGAAAAATATTCTAAGTCCATCAAACAGGAAGTGGCCATGTTAGAGATCTGATCCTTTACACAGTATAGGTCCTCATACTGACACTATATGTTCAATTTCGGAAAGCTGGGATATGTGGTTTCTGAATAAAAATGTGACAGAATTTTTTACGCCCATCGGCAAAAAATATTCTAAGTTCCATGAAATAGGAAGTGGGCATGCAAGAGATCCATAACTTTATTACACGGTATAGGTCTCCATACTTATACTCCATGATGATTTTCAGAAGGCTGGGATATGAGGTTTCTGAGAAAACTGTGACAGAAATTTTTTTGTGACCCTGATAAGCAAAAAATATTCTAAGTTCCGTCAAAAAAGCAAAATATATTCTAAGTTCCGTCACAAAGGTAGTGGGCATGGGAGAGATCCCAAACTCTATAACATGGTATAGGTCTCCATTCTGATACTCCATATTGAATTGCAGAAGACTAGAATTTGTGGTACCTGAGAAAAACGTGACAGAAATTTTCAAGACGCAAAAATATTCTAAGTTTCGTCAAACAGGAAGTGGGCATGCGAGAGATTCAAAACTCTATTACACGGTATAGGTCACCATACTGATACTCCATGCCAAATTGCAGAAGGCTCGGATACATGGTTCCTGAGAAAAGTGTGACACATTTTTGTGTCGCCGACGTGGACGAAGCATGACTACGGATAGTGATCCCTATATGTCGCCAATGCGTGAACGCAGGCGATGCAATAAGACATTATAGGAGAAATGTCAGTTTAACTGTTATAATGTTAGAACTTTAAGATAAATCGATTTAAATCTTACTTAAGGAATGGATTGCTTTTAAAAATTGAACGATTTGTCGCCAGCGACGTTTGTAAATAGATTTTTAAGACAATCAGCAGAATAAACATTACACCTGATATCAGCAACATCTACACATTCATTTAAAACATGTTTGGCAAATCAACTGGCAAGCATGTTTTGATATAATTAATGACGCTGTAACCAATTATTGTAAAAAATGGTGCAAACGAGAAAGAGCAGATAAGCATGTCCTAAATTTGTTTAAAGATAGAATTATTACCAAGGTCACCAACAGAATAAATTTTTATAAAGATAACTACGCTCAGTCAGTCACCTCCTAAGCTGTCTGTAAATAGAATTCAGTCAAAACTGAAGGATCTTGGTAAAAAAATATGTGTTTGTACCTGTTTACAAGGCTTCGAACAACGTTGCTATTGCCTAAAAGAAATACTATATCGATATCCAACAAAACGAACTGGACAAGTCAGGCACTTTCAAACGTACCAATTGGGACGAAAACACGTTCACCAAACAACATTATAAGGATACAGAAATGCTTAAAGTTCCACCTAAAGATTACATCTTACCTACCATGTACTGGGTTCCAAAGCTTCACAAAAATCCCTTTAAACATCGTATTATTTCTGCACCTAGTAAGTGTTCTACTAGTAATTTATCCATACATTTACCTAGTTCACTTACTTGTATAATGGAGTTGGTCATCAAACACTGTGAAAAAACTTATTAAAACTCTGGTGTATATTACTTTTGGAGTGTAAAAATTCTATTGAAGCTTTAGATAAACTACAATCAATTCAAAGACCAATCTTATCTATCGACAGTTATGATTTTTCTACACTTTATACTACCCTTCCACGTGATTTGATTAAATCCAAATTGGGACAACTTATTAAATGGTCTTTTAAATTTTCTGGTCTGCAGTTCATTTGCTCTAACAAAAAGCAAGGATTCGTCTCTAATATTACCTACAATAATCATTGTTCCTGGACATGTGATGATATGATTAATGCACTCAATCTTTTGCTGGACAATATTTTTGTTCGTTTTGGGAACACTATTTGTCAACAGGTCATATGTATTCCCATGGGTACAAATTGTGCACCTCTAATTGCAGATCTTTTTCTTTTCTGTTACGAACGAGACTTCATGAAAATACTTCAAAACGGAACAATACCAAACAGTGATATACTTATTTCTATTTTCAATGATAAGAGCAGGTATATTGACGATATCCTCACTATTGATAGATATATTAGATTATGTAGACATTATTTACCCACAACAACTAAAATTAAATAAAGCTAACAATGATTCTAAATACTGCCTTTTCTTGATCTAAGTATCATTATTGATTCCGGTAAAATAAAAACTAAAATATATGATAAACGGGATGAATTTTATTTCACTATCACTAATTTCCCTTTTCTTGACGGCGACATCCCTCTAGCTCCATCCTACGGGGTGTACATTTCTCAACTGGTACGATTCGCATGAGTTTGTTTTTAATGAACGTAACCTTACTATCACAGCCAAACTTTTACAACAGGGTTACAGATTTCATAAGTTGTTGAATACATTTAAGAAGTTTTATAAAAGATATGAACATTTGATGTCTAAATATGGCGTTACTCGTAAACAGCTTATTACTAAGGGCATTTCTAATCTTCGTTTTTACGGAAATGTTGTAAAAAATGCCAGAAATTGATTAAAAGTCCAGAAAAGCTGGGACGTAACTTACATTCTTTACGTAATAGGGGATATCGGCAAGGTATTCTGCTTGCATCAGTTAAATTAGCTTTGAGACCTAATGACCTGAAAATTTTGCACACACACTGGCCTCTCACTGATACTGCCGATGTCTACTGAAATTTATGATGACTCTTGACCAAACCCTTCGGGAAGTTTTGAGTTGGATTTTTCTTCCGTAGTGCGACAGTGTTCTACCAGCAGATTAGGCTCCTTGAGCTAGCCGGTAGTTTAGCGGCGAGCACCCCTTGACCAATGTTTCAAAATTACGTATTGTTTTTTTTTCTTTCCTTTCACGATTGTGGTCATGGAGTTAGTAGTCTACCTGCATTGGGTTTTATTCGTATGTTTATTATACTATAGGGAAACGGGACATATAAAGGGGAGGTTTGGGTACCCATAAACCGCTTAAACCATACCGCTGGCTTTTGCTAGTGCCGGAGTACCAAGTCCGGCTGTCCCGAGTTCCTATCGGTGTCTACGTTTGTCTTTTGTCTCATTCGTGTTCTTCACGAGTAGTTCCATAGCAGATTGTGATATGTAATTATAATTTTCAGCCATTGCAGGTGTTTCCTGTGATCCATTTTTTACATTGATTGTATAAGGACAATTGCATGTGATACATTCAGGTCGGTCATCTCTGTTAAGGATAAAGCTATATTTTGTTGTTCTAGCGTGTCCTATACGACACTATCGGGTCAACACTACCTGTTCTCTACGGTTTTTACCGTTGGAACTAACTTGTTTACGGCCATCTGCCTGTATACTACAGTCTTGACAGTTTTGGCTAGTATTCTATGTGTTCTATAAGGTAAATTGGTGTTTTAGTGGCATATCATCAATAAACATTTCGTGCTAAGGATTCATCCGTGATGCAAATTAATCTGTGAATTTCAGAGAAACTTTGATTAAAATTAGGGATGGCAACTTCACAGAAATACTCTAACCGGTTAAACTTTCGACCGATTATCCGATTAACCGAGGTTGGAACATTTATTAAATGCTTTGTAGATAGGACAAAAAAAAATTCAAATGTTACCATTTCTTGTACAATGACACACACCATATTAATTTCTGCATATGCGCATTTCGACAACTTGTGTCTCTTCAGTGCAGATAGTATATGAATTGATTTTACGTTTTTTTTACACTTACTTTAATCTTTTCAGAGTGTCACCTCAATGATAATTAAGTAATTACAAATAAATCAGCGTTATGTAAATAAGTTGCTTATTATTTGGTCTTTGATTTGTATCCAGTCAACGAAAAACAGAAAAATATCAATTTCCAATTGTACAAATAGCAGTAAAGAACTGGAGTAATTTTTGACGCCTAGTACTCGAATACGAAGTTGATAACCCGTTACAACCTATTCGACCGATTAATCGAGTAACCGGTTACTATTATTCTTTGCCATCCCTAGTTAAAATACTTTATCAAATTGCAACTAATTGGATATTGAGCTTGGTTATTAAATCATTTGATACATTTTTAACACATAATCACCGTATGGGAACACCACCGGATATTGGTACTAGGACTGGTACTATCAACGGAGAAAAGCATTGAACTGTTACCGTACAGTAAAATTGGTACTAGCTTAGGTAGTACCAATTTAACTGTACGGTAACAGTACATTGCTTTTCTCCGTTGATGGTACCAGTCCTAGTACCAATATCCGGTGTCGTTCCCATACGGTGATAATAGAGATATTTCACATTCCGACGAAACTCGACGTAACCCGACGAAAGACACCTTTCATGACGAACCACAACCTAAATGACACGAAGGGGACCATTAGCTTAAGAGATTATGTTATTTATTTCCAATATTATTTATAGATTATTTCTAATACGATGACTAAATGCACGTGTTTGTCAAGCTTATCAAATAATCATCATCACCTCACATATGTAATATTATACATAATTCACATAGAAATCAAATCTTGTAGCGTCTTTAACAGGTCGAGTGCACCCCTATACTGGTAGCTTGCCAAGTCGGTGAAATTACCAAACATTATCAGTTAAAATATTTTCAACTATTGGGATACAAAGAAGACAACATAGCGAAATCCTGTACAATTAAGTAGTTAAAAATATGAAATGAATAAATCGTACCGGAAACACCAAAGCTGAAGATTTTTTTTTTTACTTTCAATCTCGACTTAAAACTATAGAGCAGATAAAACTTGCTTCAATCACGGACCACATGAATACTTAAACAGTGCATGGAACTATTACATACCAGTTCGCTATTCACTGAAATATCATTGACCTGTCGATAACGAGTAATTCCGTGCATAGGCAAAAAGACAAGAATAAAACAAAAAGAATTATTTATTTCTAGAAACTAAAATATATGAAGCGGAGATTAGCATATGAACATATATTTTAATCGGATCTCGGACAGCGTTTTTTTTTTTTAATTTATTTTTTTCTGCGACTTTTTGCAGAATTTGTTTTAGCGTTTGTTTTGTTTTTGTTTTCTATCGTAAATATCTTTTTTTCTACAAAGGGGATATACCAATAGCTTTAATTTGTAATAAAAAGTTCAAAGTTCTTTATTAACCAATCAAGGGCCCTCAATGGGACATATGACAATACAAAATTACATGATTAAATAATAACAAATCATACACAAAAAACAAAAATATCATTAAAATTCTGATCATATATTATAAATAATGTTTTATATAAATTCGTTTTATTTAAATGTCATGCCAGGGCGCACCCAGACCATGTACACGGTATGACTATTGTAAAATGATTTTATATAACTACGTAAGTTTTCTTTAACTGTTATTATTTTATTATTATTATTATTATTTTTTTTTTGAAATAAAAGTTTTGATATTGTCTTTCAACTTAAAAGTAACCAAATTAAACAACACTCAATGTCTCCGACAATCGAATTAAGAGTCGCACTTTGGATGATATGAATTGAAAGTTCCATATTTTCCAGGCACGTGTCAAATTTGAAATCCATTCTTTTTCATAAAATGTGTCATCGTTTTTGCCACCTCCCCCCCCGAACACAGAATGGCATAACTAATAAACAGACAAAAAAAAACTATTTTCAGTATATAGTATACCACCCATACAAATTAACTCCATTGTTTGCAAAGTCACATGCAGTTTAAAAAAATAATGAAACTGAGTGAGAAATGAATGTTAGAATGGGAGACGGAAAAGTCTGAAATCATTCGCCATTCAAGATTCAGAATATGTTCTCGAACGAGTAAATCATATGTCATGCTTTACCGTAGAGGAGACAATCCCCACCCCATCCCCCACCCCATAAAAGAAAAAAAAGATATCTAAGTAGTATCAGCGAGTATGTCTAAACAATAAAAAGCATACGCGGAGGTCCATATAATACCAAATATATAATTCTTTTTATATCAAAACTTTCACCGCCACAAATATGAAATGGGTATGACAAACACTGTAAAAATAGGAAAGTGCACTTAATATAGTCTATGATTCAAGAGGAAATCTCAACATGACCTGATTGTATTTGTTCATCAAACTGACAAAATTAGCATCGTTAAATATGTATTTGTAAATATTTAATAGATCTTATACAATGAAATGAGAGAATTTATGAAGACCTACCACCACCCCCACCCCGCGTGTAAAATGCTCAAAATATATATGTCATGAATGTTTACTGGTCATATGGTTCAAGTACTGCATGTATCACAAATTAAATTTCATTTCTTGAACTTTGTCCTGTGGCATCGGACTATTACTTCTTCACATTTATTTACAAAATGGCATAATAAGAAATGAACGACTGATCTATTTTTAAACTCGAATGTCTTTCGTTCGTCTCTTTCGTAAGTCATACGTACACACGAAAGCGACGAAACGAGACGTAACGATTTACGACGGTAAAATGGCTCAGAATGAAGATTTTTCAACTACTCGCTCTATATAATTATTTAGTTAAAAAATCACAACATTGTAATTGAAATTGCTTACATTTTTAAATTAATTTTCGCTTTTTAATGTTTGTGCAATAACTAGTCCCTGTACGTTTAGGTTCTCTTTCGTCAAAATGTGAAACATCTTAAGGGCTAATTAATTGCAGATCAAACGCATGGTAACTAGTGCTTCAAAGGTATGATAATTTATTTGTTGAGAAACACAGAAAATAAATACTAGTACTATGATAAGGTATTTAATTCAGAACATCAAAGGTATTTAGTGTCTGGAAACTAACCCTTAATTCTTGTCTGCCCTGAATTCAAAATTTCAATTTATTTCCTTCATTTCAATGATGTTTTTATTTAATAATATAAATTGTAATATCAATCGCTTTTTATCCATGCACGTGGTAAAAATAGTTTATAATTATGGGTAACGTCAAATTAAATAACGGTATTTTTGCTAACGCCATAGATATGAAATCGAAAATGATTAATAGTAGCAATATTTTTATATCATTTTAACCAGGGGCTTAGATTGTCTGTGATATTTTACCCCTCGCTGGTCGCCCGGGGTAAAACTAACGACATTAAGTGCCAGTGCGTGGTAAAAATAATATAAATATATGGTTCCTGTTAATTATTTCTTTAACATTTTTTTAAACCTCATAACTTCTTAAAACTTGGCATGGGAAATAATATGTAATAATAGCTCCTTTTTCATATGATATTTATTTTGAAAACAATATTCCTTAAATAATTACCATAAAAAATCCAAAAGTAATTCTTTTTTTCAAGATTCATTACACAAAATTATTGCGCGTCATAAAATTTGTACACTTTAATATATTTTACTTGCATTTAAACTAATTTGATTAAATATAATCATGGTATACTTAAATAACAGACTGATACAAATGATAATCAACACCACAATAGTTATATTTGGAGTAATTAGAACAAACTGGTTTCAATTATATAATGAACAGATCAAAGAGCAAACATTTATATCTGTATTCAAAGCCGTGAAAGTGCTATACATAATATAGACGTTGATCACTGAAGTTATCCTCACAGCACATGCAAGTTTTAACAGCTCGGAAACGAATCAGCCAAGGTATAAACAAAGATGGATGCCGACATGTAGATTGATTGAGTAGTTAGATTTTTACGTCCAGTGAGCAATATTTCAGGTACCGTATATCAGGACGAGAACAAGTTAATCAATTAAAAAAAAAAAGTAAGAGAAGAAAGAAACAGAGGTGGAAGGGACAACCTTACTGCGAGTTTTGATTGCCACTGGAAAATTGGAGAAATGGGTAGGGGCAGGACATTTAGCCTTCTATATGAGTCCCAGTGACTGCTCCCTTAAGACAATATAGAATTGGTCTTTATACTGCATGGAGCGCGGCGTTTCTCCACACAGTTTGGCTACAACGGTTTGCGGCCAGGCTTTCCGTATTATGACAAGACTACCTCGCATAGACAGGGCATCCCCCTATCCAGCAACTTGGGACGCGCCCGGCAACTCTGTAGCCGGAGACCCTGAAAACTGATTCAGGTGCCGGGGCGATACGTAGACAACATGTAAGAAGCAAATAGCTCCACTCTTTCCATTAAAGGGAAATACCCCTTCTACGTTTATTTCTTTATTTCATTCATTATTTTGTTTATATTTTGTTTTCTTTGGTGTAAAATGGCGTCTTCAACAGGGAGTGCTGAAACGGAGTAGGACCATGTGATAAATATGATGAAAATGCAAAAAGTATTTAAAGTCACAAATGCTTTTCTGGTTTCAATCACAGATAGACGTAGCCAAGTTTGAAAAATGTTTTCAAAAATTTGGTACCGACTTCCATGTCAGTTGTTCTTCCTTAGATTGACTGATTGATGTTTTACGCCAACTTCAGCAATATTTCAGCTATATTGTGGCAAGAACTGTTAAATAAATTGAACAATTATGATAAATATATAAAATATCGATATAAAACCATTATAGCTGTATACAAGTAAAAAAAGAGTGTAAAATATATAAAAAAAACATTATAGGAGAAATGTCATTTAACTGTTCCAATATTAGAACTTTAAGGTTAATCTGTTTAAATCTTGCCAAATAAATTGATTGCTTTTAAAAATTGAACGATTTTGTCGCCAGCGACATTTGTAAATAGGTCTTGAAGTTCTTCCTTAGATGATAAGAAAATGTTACTTAAAGATTTTCGAGTATTCATGGTAATTGGTGTTAGATTATACAATAACAACAGAACCATTGATATGGGAAATAAAAGAGACTATTGATATACTTATCCTTTTGAGATTAATTCTGATTGATTGATTGGTGTTTTACGCCAACTTCAGAAATATTTCAGCTATATCGTGGCGAGAACTGTTAAGTATATTAACCAATTATAAAAGATATATAAAAATATCAATATAAAAACATATAGCTTTATACAAGTAAAACAAATGTGTAAAATGTTAAAAACATAATGGAAGAAAATTTGGTTTAGCTAACAATATTAGAAATAAGATACTAGTTTATAATTGATCCTTTTAAATCTTACTTAATAAATTGATTGATTTTAAAAATTGAACGGTTTTGTCGCCAGCGACATTTGTAAATAGGTCTTTAAGACAATCAGCAGAATAAAAATCACGCCTGTTATCGGCAACATCTACACATTCAATTAAAACATGTTGGATTTTATAAGGACAATTGCATGGAATACATTCAGGTCGATCATCACTGTTGAGGATAAAACTATGTGTTGTTCTATTATGTCCAATACGACATCGGGTCAATACTACCTGTTCCCTACAGTTTTTACCACAGGAACCGACTTGTTTACCGACTTCTGACTGTATTCCATGCAGTTTATTATTTATTTGCAGATCCCATTTGGCCTGCCATAACTTTAAAATGTATTTAACGATTAAAGGCTTCATGTCAGTGTACGGTACTGGATAATCCGCCATCTCGTCATCTAGTGTAACCTTGGCTTCCTGGTCAGCAACTGTGTTTTCAAAGATCCCAACATGACTAAGGATCCAAACATAAATTATTGATTGATTGATTGATGTTTTACGCCAACATCAGCAATATTTCAGCTATATCGTGGCGAGAACTGTAAAGTATATTAAACAATTATAATAAGTATATAAAAATATCAATATAAAACCATATAGCTTTATACAAGTAGAACAAATGTGTAAAATGGTAAAAACATAATAGAAGAAATTATGGTTTAACTGTAGCAATATTATAAATTCGAATCTAGTTTAAAACTGATCCATTTAAAACTTACTAAATAAATTGATTGTTTTTAAACATTGAGTAAATTTGACGCCAGCGACGTATGTAAATAAATCGTGAAGAGAATCAGCTGTGTTGAAAGTATGCCGTGTGTCGGCAACAAGTTAAGCCTAATCAATCTTTTACATCAGAACTAGACAACGATAGGATAGAGAAAAATGAAGTCACACGTAACAAGAAGCTAACATACCGTGTTGACATTGATTCCGAAGCAGATGTAGAAGGAGAAATGGGTAGGGGCAGGAAATTTAGCCTTCGATACGACACCCAATGCGCGTGCTCTCTTTAGAAAATATAGAAGGGGTCTTTATACTGCATGGAGCGTGGCGTTTCTCAACAGTTTGGCTTTAATGGTTCGCGGTCCAGCTTTCCGTATTATGTCCTGACTACCCCGCATGGACAGGATATTCCCCTATCCGTCAACTGGGGAAGCGCCCGGCAGCTCTGTAGGCGAAGCCCCTGAAAACCGATTCAGGTGCCGGGTACACGTACATAAAGCGACTTGCAGCTCAAAATGACAATATGAACGAGATAGTAGATGATCAAGCAGCAGAAACCGATTCAGTCATTATTGAAATACATCACGCAGCTTAACAAGTCAAGATGGACGAAAACAGTGAATCTGTAGATGTTCTAAAACAAGATGGTGCCATGAAAACATAAAAAAGACTGTTGATGAACTCAAACTTTCACTATTGGCGGTTGTAGTCTAAAACCATTAGAATTTATAGTTACTGTTCAGTATCAATGTTTAATTAAGAACATTTAAGTTGTTATTCAATATGTATGCTTAATTTCATACAGACAAAGTAATGTTGTCATATGGAAATGTTTCTGGTACTGTTTTATACAAATGAAATACCGTTCGAATGCTTTGATTTCATATAAGGAACGTTTAAAGAAACTAAAGTTGCAAAGTCGTCAAGGTTTTAAGAGACTCAGTTGAATCATTGTTGAAACTTATAAAATATTAACCGCGGCCGATGAGTTGATCGGTGAATCGAAATAAACACAATACTGCACCATATGAATGAAATGAAAGAGATGATAGGAAACATCTACAATGGATGAAAATTACAAGTACATGCCACAATCTGCCGGAAAAACACAAATATCGCAATTTCAACTTAAAATGTCAAATATTTTCAAATTATTAGATGAGACAAACTATTGGAAGATGACAAAATAAAAAGCAACAAACGAAGAAGAAAATAAAAAACAAAAAAGACAAGTTTAGCTTTAGTGGAAGACGTATTCTTTGCGTTTGATTGATTGATTGAATATTGTTTAACGTCTACTCAGCAATATTTCAGCTATATCAAGACGAGAACAAGTTTGTTAATAAATAATCACTTTGGGGTATGGAAAGGGCCATGGGACGGGAAATTCTGACTGCCACTGGAAAAGTAGGGTGAAATCGTCAAGGGCGGGGAATTTAGCCTTGTTGCCGATCACCTACGGACCACCCCAAAAAGAGCTTGCAACAAGGGTTCTTTAACGTGCAGAAAGCGTGGCATTTCTTCCAACACGTGGACCTGAGTTTACATCCCATCCGAAAGATGGGTTGTGTATTTATTAATCCCGCACAACCACGGAATGGGTCCTATTTCTATATCCCGGGACCCTCGGGGTCAGCCTCCGTTTAGGAGGGGTCACACCCCGCAAGCCGGAGATACTGGGTCCTATTTCTATTTCCCGGGGTTCCCTCGGGGTCCTCTGTTAGGATGGCTCATACTCCAAGCTCAGAGGATGCTGCGGGCCTATTCTTCAGCCGGGACCGCGCACGGCGGCTTTGCGTTTGAAAAATTTTGCTTAGACTAAGGTGCATAGGAAAGTGTTTTAAATCCAGACTAGTTCTGCTTTATTCTGTCTTAATATTCTAAGAAAGATGTATAACTAGTAATGATAAATTTCCTTTATTATATATTTAGTAATAAATACAGGCCTTTTGAATATGTGATACAGTGCATGACATTCATTCCGTACTCACACTATGACGTCATACCCTTTATCGCATGGCTTACCCTTTATCGCATACCCTTTATCGCATGGCTTACCCTTTATCACATACCCTTTTTCGAATTTTTTTTTCAATTTTACTTTTTTATTAAAAAATATTCTCGGGGGTTAAAATTGGGGGGATTTTTTTTTGGGGGGGGGGAGGAGGATAACAAAGATTTGTTTGAGGTTAAATTGTTTTATGAGGATCAGTTAAAGAAATCTAGCAAACTTTTTTCCTTTACATGTTAGAATTAGTCCAAAACTTCTAGTCCTTTCCGCCCATTTTGAAATTTTCCTCTTCACAAAATACATGCATTTTGTCTTACCGATTTCAATTTTCGACAGTATTTTTTCGGATTAGTAGTCCTCTGTTTAAATATATGATAAACTGTATAATACATGGCAAAATCTGTATCACATGCCGTATCATCCCTCGACCAATATCAGCCCTCGGGCCAGGGGCCCTCGTGCTGATATTGGTAACTCAGGAAGATACGGCATGCGATACGGATTTTGCCATGTATTATTCCCTATTTATTAATTAGGTTGATTGGTTTTAAAATAAATTATTTTGTAAAGTAAAGACCTTGAAAATTACAATAAAACACATCGATGTATCCTGGTCCGAACTAGTGATGGGGCATGAGCGGTTGGACATTGTTGTAGACGGCTTTTTCATATTTTACAATATCTGTTGTTCATGTTAGTTCCCAGTCATAACTTTTATTGCAAATATTTGACCTACATTAGTAACACATTTGCCGAGATACCGTCCTTTTGCAGAGATCGAAATACTGCTTTTTTGTGTTCTGATGGGACATTAATGAAAAAATATTTTCTGCCTATTTCATTTCCACGCATAACAGAGCTCGTCCGTCACAAGTATATGTGTTGAAAAGACATTTGTGGAGCGTGTATTATTCGTGTTTATTCGGTTATTCCAGGTCCTTATGCTACGCGTAGCTTGCGCATGAAATAAAATAAACGAAAGAAAATGAGGTTATNATTTTCATTAATATTATAACTAATGTGAAAGGGAAATCAATAAGACAAGGGAGACGGGTTATGCTTGCTTGACTTTTCTGTTACATGTCCGGAGGAGTGTGTCTGGATATCATGATGCAGATGCATGATTACCTTAATTGGAATGGTTTTCAAGTTGGGGGGTTGCATATTGTTTCCAATTATTATTGTTATTATTACTATTAATTTTTGGGTTTTCATAAAAAAAATAATAAAAAAATGATAAATACATAAAGCGAGAACCAGCGTATCCGGCGCAATCTTTTTACCAAACACGTGTGCCTCAGATATGGGTTAATTGATATAGGTCAACATTAGTGAGAGTGAAAACAAAAGAAAATCTGTCGAAGTGGGTCAAGATAGCGTGCTTTGGATCCCGATCATTTTAACAAAAATAACAAAAATCATAAAAATGGAACAAGTAATAAAATGAATTAAAACCAAACAATAACAATAA
>MJUU01001600.1:249638-308026 GCA_002080025.1 Modiolus philippinarum
TGCTTGTGCAATAAAAAGAATCTTTATTCTATTAGGTTATGACTCTGTTGTCAGGTTGTTGCCATTGTCTGTACATAAATTGGTCCAATGCAATACATTTTAATAGCTTCAGCTAACCAATTTTTAATATGAACAGAATGATTCTTGCAAAAAAAGAAACACTAATAATACTAATATAATATAACAATCCAATCCATTTGTTAAAAAAGGGGTTCTTAGCTCACCTGACTCAAAGGGTCATGTGAACTTTTGCCACCATAAAGCATTCGTCGTTGTCATCCATCATAAACTTTTCTTATTTTCATCTCCTTTGAAAGCACGGCCAATTTGGACCAAACTTGGCAGGGATGGTCCTTGGGTGGTTCCCTTTCAAAATTATATCCGATATCCCTTCCNGCTAAAAATGTTCAGCATGTCAAGGGCTGTCATCTTATGCAATAGTGACAAGAATCAGGCCACAGTGACCTAGATATATGGTAAGAGTTTAAGTGACAGCTCATATGTCATGTACTGTTAGAGATGGGATCAAACAATTTTACATGCAGATGTCTTTGAGGGAAAAGGATTTAATTTCACGGTCCACTGACACTGATTGAATTTAGGTCAGAGTTCATATCTTAGGTACTATAAGAGATAGTATCATGTTATCTTGCATGCAGATGTCTCTAAGAAAGAAACAAAATTAAACAAGAGCTTGTTCGTCACTGTGACCTACATTTCATGGTTCAATGATTGGTTAAATTTAAGGTCAGAGCTTATATTTCGTGTACTATAAAAGTACAATAACACATTTCCAAGACACACACTCTACTTGACCTAATTTGGCGGCGAATTGATGCTTTGCATCAATTTTTAACTTGTTATGTATGTTAGAGAATAGAAACATAAACGTTCATACTTCCATTACAGCGACAAACGATTAACAGGTCACAATCATAACTTTTAAGATAAAAGATTATTTCAGATTCAATTAGTTATGATTTATTGCCATTTATTGTCGTTTCCTGATATAAGATAGTGGCAAATGATATAGTAATTGTTTTCAGAGCGTCATCGGGACAACTTTATAGTCCTGTTCTTCATTTTAATACCAGAATCAGCTTTCTGTGTGTCGAGATGCAAATTCTGATATCAGGATTGTGATGATATTTTAAGTCACAAGTAATTTGTTTTTATTGCTTTATTTCTCTCTTTAGGGACCGACCATTTAACCTGAAAGCAGGGGGTTATGTTTTTTTTCTGGACAGAAAATTGTTTTCGCGCTTCGCACGAAAAAAAATATTTATTTTTTTCACATGTATCAACAAAACATTTTTTTTTCAAAATTAACATTCTGTTGTTGGACAGAACGCCTCCTTCAGAATTTTTTTTTTCATAATTTTGGCAGCCAAAATATTTTTTTTCACATAAAATCAGCTCCAAAATATTTTTTTAGGAAAAAAACCATAGCCCCCCCCCCCTTTCAAGTTAAATAGTCGGTCTCTCATATATAGTCGGCTGAAATATGTGCCGATTCTTTCAAATATTCCAGTCAAACGGATAATATAGTGAAACATTATATTGGGCATGATAAATTAGATTTGCCAAACATTGTTAAATCTGCAAATTTGTGGTAGTTCCATCATCGCTATTGTGAAATCTATGGCAACACCGCCTTTACTTCGTCCAGCGCCTTAGACCATTATATCATAGCTTTCGGTGAGCGGATGATACCTCCTCGTAGGTTTATTCTAAGGTTGTATAGAAGTACATGATATATAAGGAGCTCAGTACAGATTAACTGCGTTGAAGTATATCGTACATACGACAGAGAGGTTCTCATGTATTTTGTAAAGGAATGCTGCCAGAAAAAGTTATAATTTTTATATAGTCGTCTGCGTATATGACAACTCTTAATACATGGCCACGTCTTAATCTGTTTATTATATACTTCAAATCAAGAGTTATCAGCATACCCGGGCCGAAATACCCATATCACGGGGGTAAAATGGCTTTTCAGAATGAGAGTGTCTGAAATGGCCATGTCAGTCTGGGTATGTTGATATGGGCTGTTAACTTCCGGCTATATCTTTGCTAAGCATGTAATAAATTACATCTATTTACGTCTTAATATCAGCCGATGATACATATATATAACTATAGCCCGTTTCAAAAAGTGTTATTATCTTTTCTTGGATTTGAGCTCCAAAGAAATGGAGATACAAACACTTTTTGCCTCCGGCTGTCACTAGAACGATTGGATAACAATACAAAACTTAATCCCTGAATAAATTTTAATTCTAACAAAATTAGTGCAGTGTCACAGTAAACAATGACATAGTTATCTAAATATGAATAGTTTTAGGATGAAAAACACTGGCCGTGTTGGGTTGATAACCGGAACGTTTTATTTGTATTTAAATGCCGAAACCGAAGGGCGGACCAACTGATTTTTTGAAAAGGCCTATAGAAATTGATGTCCCACTGTAAGGTTTATTTCATTCTAGACTACAAATTTAGCAAGCAATTTGTGCTCAACAAAGCAACGAATTTCCAAGCATTCTACGTATTCAATGATAAAGAAATAGACATCTATTTATAGGATATGTTGTGCCAGGATATATCCTGGCGGAACAAACATTTCTTTTCAGTGAAAAATTATACCTCGAATTATACCTGTATTGTTGCGTGCTAAATAGCATTCCCATTTACAAATATGTCTCCCCCGCTGATTTCATAAAGGAAGTAACTGAAGCTATTTTCATATTTCTTTTGTGGAATTAATTTTACTGCATAATAATCATTGATTACCAATGGATTAAAACAGTGCGGTAAAACAACTTTATTTTCTCATGGAAATGTGAACTTGGGCCAGTGTCTTGGGATATAAATGTAGTATAACACAAGTGACAATTTGATTACCAGGTACTCAACCTTTATTGCAAGGTACTCAAATTTTTATTACCAGGTACTCAAGTTTTATTACAGGTACTCAAATTTTATTACCAGGTACTCAGGTTTTATTACCAGGTACTCAATAATTTCGTGGTATACATGTCAAAACATTTGAATACATTGTCATCGCTGCAACAATATATTATTATATGTTACTTTTCATACGGTTTAGAATTATTTTCCTTTTGGAAAACTCTTCTGTGTCAGTAAATACGCACGTGGCGACGAAAGTAAATAATCGACAAATGTCAAGATAGCAAAATTAAAAGGTGAATATAATATTTAGTGGAAACAGATCTTCACCTTAAGGTTAAAAATTACATGATACTATTATAATAATAATTATATTCTGGTTTGAAAAATAATCCGAAACCAATAAAAAAGCTGTATATTTCATGGGACCGACGAAGACTGCTTTCTCTCGAATGATATGGGTGGATGTTATGTTCACGACAGAAAGTCACTATTATCTCATTGGCTAAAGATACATGTAAATCACTGCCATTTCGGTCATAAGTCATTTAAAAACCATGGCTTAATCGTTTACATATTTAAACCACACAAGTGCTCGATTGTTTAAATACGTTATTGTCCATTGTCTATGACCTTAACAGTCTACTTGTTCTTATTGAAGAACTATTTTAGCAATTTCAATAATCTATAGGTGTGATAACAATACCCATTGGTATAAAGCTATTTCCATGACAAAATTTGTAGAGACCCGCTTCTGTCAACCTATTCTAAACAATCATGTTCTTTTGAACAATAGCAAGTCTCCAATTTTTTTACAATATATATATAACCCCTTACCAATAGTTGTTGATCAATTAAGAAATGAAAGCATTATTTTGAAGTTTCATTTGGGTATGAAAGTGTTGACCGAAGCACATTTTTCATGAAGCGCGTTAGCGCTTCATGTTGAAAATGTGCACCCGGTCAACACTTTCATATCCTTATGAAACTTCAAAATAATGCAATCAATTCTTATAATTACATTTTAACCGAAATATAAGAAATACAATTTGTTTACAGGAAAGTACAGCATGTACATTGGGATTCTATTTTTACAAATCCGCCACGTGAACATGTGGTCAAATGTGTTTAATTGGGATTGCAACTTCACACTATTATGCCAGAGTTCACCTATCAAATTGACGGTTTTCAAATGAATATGCATGAAATGTAATTATTATAGATTACTGAAATTGCTGAATTGGTTATACAATAGGAACAAGTAGACTGTTTAGGTCATAGACAATGGGCAATAACTCTTCAAGACCATGGTATAAATAATACTTAGAAGCTACATGGATGTAACATTGTTCGACATTTAGCAATAATTTTACTCAAACCGGTGCTAGGAGCAGGCCTGAACTTACTATGAGGTATGAGCATAGCTCATTGATGAAGGTCTAATGGCAATTTCTAATGAATAACAACAATAAAAGCCATGTTCCACTGTTTGGTTTAATCATGTCTTTGTATAGACTTTGTCTCATGTGCATTTACTCCATATCCTTTCATTGTTAAATTAGAAATGTCAACAAAAAGAAATGATCCACGAATTATTCTGATTATTCACTGTAATGTTAAAAGTAGTCAGCGACCGGCTGGTTAAAATTAATTGTCATTACACGTAAATATTCATATACCCAGACAAGATTGTTTGTACTGTGATATATTACAAGCAAGAATTACCCTGTAAGAAACTCCAGCATCCAGAACTATTTTGCCGCAACAAGGTAAAAATCATACTTAAACAATCCCTTTTACCTTTTATACGTCCTTGTACACAAAACAAGATTTCATTGGTTCAATAAGGAAAAAGGCGTGTCTTCTGGTAAAACACATTCATAGACCCTAAGTAGCTATATTATATGAGTTATAATCGATTTTGTTTACAAAATAGACAGATTAATGCATCTAAATTCGTTGAAACCACCACATGTACCCAGCCCAAATTTTGCAAATGAAACGATTAATATTTAATGACACATCATTTTTTCAGCAGAAAGGTCGTAATAAAGGTCAAAATCCAAAACTCTTTGGAACCCCATTTATTCCTGAAAATCCCATTTTTCATACACATTGTACAAGAAATATCAAAATAAAAAAAAATGTCATTAATTAATTTCAAGATACGTCACATGCATATAAAAGAGTACAAGATTTTATATCATGAGTAACTCTTATATGACTTTACAATCTACATTTTATTATCTTTCATATTCTACTGATTTAATATCGCCGGATTTCAGACTACGAATGAAAGAAACTCCCTCCATACAATTGTCGGCCCTGGCAGAAAATGTAGTTTCTAAAGTTTAACTTTCACAAATACGGGATACATAAACTTTGAATTTACAGCTTGGTTTTAAGATTTGTTCATGATTTGTGATAAAGGAAATAAGTGTTAATTTGAATTTTACACATTACCACCTTTTGGTAATTGTTGTATACCTAAAAAACTATGAGAAAAAAAAATGTTTGTTAAACGATGAAAGGATAGTGGAAAATATTATATCATACTCTCCTGACACAGGGAGTACAGAGCTACAAGAGAGTCATACAGAGATTCAGAATTTTTTATATCTTATTTTATATGATACTTTGTATGTTTCTATATATAAGTTTACGTATATTTTATATTGAAATGCAAAGGATCAGTATTAATCTTTTCTGTAAGAGTTTCAACCATCAGTGAGATCTCGTGACAAACATCATGATAACGACCACTTTTCTCCCATTTCAAAGAGGCAAATTTCCGATCTTTCCTGCTTATTGGATTATATCTTGGCTACATTCGTGCTGTTATGGTTAATTTTTTTCATAAAGTATTTTTCTTAACTCACACTTTATGACTTCGTTATATCAATGGTACAATCTTATTTCATTTGTCAGCTTATTGCGATTGACCTTAGAAAGGCATTACAATTAATTAAAATTATTTCAAAGCAGACAAACAAGGTTAAAAGTTTAAACTTAATGTGGTATACATGAATAAATCTTCGGGTAGAGCCAATTTCCGAAGTAAAACATCGAGTTAAGACGGATTTGTATGCAATAGACACAGAAGTAAATCCAGTGATATCATATTATCTCCATTCTTAAAAAATACCTCAATTTTCAGAAGAAAATACGGACATGGGATCGACGGTAAAAAAATCAACAAAATGTCAAAAATTCAAAAGAAATCAGGAGTACAATATTTAGTGGAAACTTTCAATGCCCAGATCTTTACTTGGTAGGAAAAGATATTAAACTTGCCAAAAAGAAGGGGTGGTGTGCAAAGTTATTTAATACTAGCAGTTCACTGTCATGCTTAAAATATTCAGTGGACAGACTGGTCTAAATTAATTGCATTAGCACGTTAATATGTCTCCAGACAAGACTATTTCTACACATGCTTCATATATAGATCACTTAAGCAACCATTACCTTGTATGCAACAGCACCGTCCAGAAGTCTTTTGCCGTCCATTAGTAAAGAAATGCTGTCCTGAAACAGTACCTTTTATCTTTTTATACATCGAAACACCCACGTCATTAAGAGTAATCATCAACATTACGATTTCATTGGTTCAATTGACAAGTAAAGAGTGACAGCAAGGGAAAAAAGACATTCAGAACACCCGCATTCATGAGTAAAAATAGATGGATGTAGCTATACTCAACATCTAGTAATGAAGTCCGCTCAAACCGGTGCTAGGGACCATCTTGAACTTACTTTGAGGTATGAGCACAGCTCATTGTTGAAGGCTTCTAAGTGACTTCAAGATGAAGAAAAAGAATTAAAGCATTGTTCGTTTGGTTGGCTTTGTCATGTATTTGTGGAGACTTTGTCTCATTTGCATTTGCCCCACATCCCTTCTCTGCTTATTCAAAGAACCCACAACTTATTACTAGCTTAGATAGTAACAAGTTTATTCAATGTTTTTCTCCATTGTTGGTACTAGTCCTAGTACCAATACTCGTTGTTGTTCCCATACCTTGGAATTGGTCGTTTTATTTCACCGAAACACTGCATGCACTTAGTTGAAAGTTGGAACATAAGAGTTGATTATTCAAAAACAAAGAATATTCTTTTTAAGGACAGACAGGGGTCTGAAGATATAGTAGCACTTAAGCTTTATATTACCGAGAATATCACCATTCCCCTAAAGTATGCAAAGAATTTTCTGTTAAGTTAAAAAAAAATATCTTTATCCGCGTTTGTGTCATGCACTTCAAATAATTATATCATAAGTAACTTTTGAAAATCGTGAAAACCAAGGTAAATATTGCAATCGAATTTGTTCATCTTAACCAGTGTTCTTATTTAAATGTGTTTTTTTTTTAAATTATAACTTCATTTTTTTAATTAAGGGTTGTTTAACCGAAAGCCTTTTTTCGTTATATCTTTATTCAACGTTTTTTTTGCATCCTTTAGACTTTTTAAATATTAACATGAACACTTGATGCATCACAATTACTTCGGAAACATTTCAAACGTCATCAAAAAAATTTCCATGTTAATTTCTTCTATCGAGTGTCATTGCTGATATATCTCTGTCATTGCTGACGCCTGAGAACATTTATATTTACACGTCATTGCCTATGTCATTATACTCTAATCTAATGTCTTTTTGTCCTGTCGTCATTTCTGATGTCTTTTTGTCCTGTCGTCAATGCTGATGTATTTCTGTCTTGTCGTCATTGCTAATGTTTTTGTTCAGTCGTCATTTCTGATGTCTTTTTGACCTGACGTCATTGCTTATGACTTTTTGTCCCGTCGTAATTGCTGATGTCTATCTATCCTGTCATTATCTTTGATATCGTCCTTTCCTGTCGTTATTACTGATATCGTCCCATCCTGTCGTCATTGCTTATATCTTTCTACCCTCTCCTTTTTGCTGATGTCTTTCTATCCTCTCGTCTTTGCTGATGTCTTTCTGTCCAGTCGTCACTACAGATGTCTTCCTTTCCTGTCATCATTGCTGATATCTTTCTTTCCTGTCGTCTGTCGTCATTGGTAATGTTTTTGTCCAGTCGTCACTGCAGATGTCTGTCTTTCCTGTCGTCATTGCTGATGTCTTTTTGTCCTGTCGTCATTGGTAATGTTTTGTCCAGTCGTCACTGCAGATGTCTGTCTTTCCTGTCGTCATTGCTGATGTCTTTTTGGCCTGTCGTCATTGGTAATGTTTTTGAACAGTCGTCATTGCTGATGTTTCTCTGTCCTGTCATCATTGCTGATGTATTCCTGTCTTGTCGTCATTGTTAATCTTTTTTATCCGGCCGTCATTTCTGTCCTATCGTCATTGCTGATATCTTTCCTTCCTGTCGTCATTGCTAATGTCTTTCTGTCCTATCGTCATTGCTGATATCTTTCTTTCCTGTCGCCATTCCTAATGTCTGTTTGTCCTGTCGTCATTGCCGATGTCCTTCTTTCCTGTCGTCATTGTTAATGTTTTTGTCCTGTCGTCACTGCTGATGTCTTTCTGTCCTGTCGTCATTGCTAATGTCTTTCTGTCTTGTCTTCATTGTTAATGTATTTTGTCCGGTCGTCATTTCTGACGTCTTTCTGTCCTATCGTCATTGCTGATATCTTTCTTTCCTGTCGTCATTGCTAATGTCTTTTTGTCCTGTCGTCATTGCTGATATCTTTCTATGCCTTCGTCTTTGCTGATGTCTTTCTGTCCAGTCGTCACTACAGATGTCTTTCTTTCCTGACGTCATTGCTGATGTCTTTTTGTCCCGTCGTCATTGTTGATGTCTTTCTTTCCTGTCGTCATTGTTGATGTCTTTTTGTCTTGTTGTCATTGTTGATTTTTTTCTGTCCTATAGTCATTGCTGATGTCTTTTTGTCCTGTCGTCATTGCTGATATCTTTCTTTCCTGTCGTCATTGCTTATGTCTTTTTGTCCTGTCGTCATTGCTGATATCTTTCTTTCCTGTCGTCATTGCTGCCGTCTTTTTGTCCTGTCGTCATTGTTAATGTCTTTCTGTCCTGTCGTCATTGTTGTTGACTTTCTGCTCTGTCGCAATTGCTGATGTCCTGCAGTCCTGTTGTCATTACTGATATTGTTCTTTCATGTCGTCATTGCTGATATCTTTCTATCCTGTCGTATTTGCTGATGTCTGTCTGAACTTTTGTCATTGCTGATGTCATTTTTGGTCCTGTCGTCATTATTGATGTATTCCTGTAATGTTGTCATTGATGGTGTCTTCATGTCCTGTCGTCATTGATGATGTCTTTTTGTCCCGCCGACATTTTTAATTTCTTTCTGTCCTGTTGCAAATTATGTCTTTCTGTTATGTTGTCATGTATAATTTCTGATGTCTTCCCGTCCTGTCGTCGTTGTTAAACTCTTTTAGTAGTCTTTCCTGATGTCTTTCCGGTTTACTGGTCAATCTCTATATCAATTTTTAATGACATAAATATCAAGAGAATAACTACAATTAACTACATAGATACATTTATAGAACATTTATTTCACTGCTTTACATATTTAAAAACAAATATCAATATTTGCCATAATGGGCACCTAAAAATTGCCTTGGGATTTTTTCTTTCCATTAAATATAACAGAAACAATGGATTGTTGAACATTGAACATTTTATTCTTCATCCCAATTAAGAGTCGTTTTGAGCTGTAACTTACTAAAAATATTATCTGAAGATTTGCATCGGTAATTATATAGATTTTAATGCAAAAATAGCTGTGGCTTTAATAATGAGGCAAAAAAAAAATTAACAAATCTAATTTTGAAATATACTCAATGTGAAATCAAATTTTTGAATGCGTGTTGGATTTGTGGTGTATCCGATTTCAATATAAAATCTAAGTAAAACATAAGTACCAACGAATTATGCTTCTCATGTGTTTAGGCTCTATGCTCTATAAAATCTAAGCTATATGCTCTATAAAATCTAAGCTATATGCTCTTTACGTTCTTTAAGTTTAATTTATATGCTTTTTACAATTCAAACTGTATGTTGTTTACAGTTTACGCTGTATGCCGTTTACAGTTTAAACTATAAGCTTTTAACACTTAATGCTGTATGCCCTTTACAGATTGAGCTGTATTGCTTTACAGATTTTACATTTAACGTTCTATGTTCATTACAGTTAAGGATTGTGCTATATACAGTGTAAGCTGTGTAATATCACAATTTAAACTGTATGCTTTTTACAGTTTTAACTACATGCTTTTAACAGTTTAGGCTGTATGCCCTTTACAGATTAAGACGTATTGCATTGCAGATTGAGTTTTATCCTATTAACATTAAAATCTCTATGTTCATGATAATTTATGATTGTGCTGTGATCTCTACAATTTGAGCTGGATGCCTTTTACAGTTTAAGCTACATTTTGTCTATAGCTTTGGCTGTATACTTTTCGCAGTTTAATCTGTAGACTGTGTTAAAATGCAAATTAAATAACTGAACTTTCTAAATTGACCAATCGATTATCGTTATTTCGTTATTTTAGTCTCTGTCTTTTAGCAGTTGCTAGACGTAAATATTTAGAAAGAAAACAATAATCTGGAAATATTAATGTAATTAAACAATAAGACGAAAATCTATAATTGTACTGCTAATGGTTGAAATTCAAATCACGCAAATAATAAATTTCCTGTTCCATAAATGAACACATGGAAAACACAAGTACATGTGTGTATTCATGTCACTCAATTAACATTCGATCTGAAATCCACACGCTAAAATATCAATGTCATTGCGAAAAAACGGCAGTAGAATACCGAAGGAACAAGGGGGTGAAATTCACAAAAATCGAAGTCCAAAGACAGGGCAAAAACGAGAACACAGAAAACAATGACGTTAGACACAAAAACAATGACGCCAGGCAGAACATTCAGAACAAAGGCACTCACAGTGTGAACTCCAGTAAAACTGAGAGTGACATCAGGTGCTCCGGAAGGGTAAGCATGTCCTGCTCTGTTAACAGCACCCGTCACACTGTGGGTGATTCAATCCGGGAAAATGTCAAAGTCGGTAGTCAAATCCTGGAAGACGTGAATCTAGCTGAAAATGTCCACTTTCATTTGGGATACTGACACGTCATATCTTTCAATGATGCTATGGTGACGGCCATAGAATTTCTTGAGGGATGAAATTAACGAAGGTTGAACAAATCCCTGACTAAGCAGCTTTTGGGACAGTGTTTTTGCTCTGTTCAAAAAATTACTGTACAAACCACAAGCTCGACAGTAACGAATCAACTGTGAAATGTACACTCCATAGGCTGGAGAGGTAGGTATATTGCTGCTAAGAAAGGGAAAGTTCACAAAGTATGCGAATAAACATACTTAATTGAAAATAAAAATCTAAAATTTATTCAGAAAACTGGAAGAAGCTGAGACTAATATCACTATGTATTTAGCTGATTTTTGAACAACAGTTTTAGCCTTAGAATATGGATTTTGTTCTGGCTTAAAACTTAAGACTTTTTTCTTCGTAATTTACTAATGTCTTAAATTTAATGTCTTAAAATTAGTTTAGTCTACTATATATTATTGTTCCAAAACCGCATTTCTGTTGTAAAGAAAGTTCCTAAAGCATTCACCTTGGAAATATAATAAAGTGTAGCAAGCAAAAATAAAAAGGTGAATTTTGTTATGCTGTACACTGGTTACAAGGAGTAATATAAGATTCAAATGATATGGAAAAAAAGAAGTACTAGTATCCATTGCCAAAAATATCGAAATAGGTGGCCAAATCCAGCACCAAGAACTTTAACCGAGTGCAATACATGGAATGAAACCTCGGTATTTTTAAGGGATCGAATTTTGATAAAAACAGTAAATTTCTATAAAATTCAATGTTTTAACGTCTGACAAATTTGACTACTGGGGTGGTGAATAACCCTTGGGGCCTAGGGTCCACCAGCAGTGGCAGCACGAAACTCGGAGTAATCCGTTGGCATGAATCGCTGGGTTTTCTGGCTAAACAAGCTCTTTTTTTGCTTAGAAATACTCTCTTTTCCTATACCAGATGTATACAGATCAGTTCATGTACTTTGAATTCCGATGCCTCGTGTAACAATTGAAATATTTAATGCACTAAAGTTGCTAAAATAATATTTGTCCAAGGCAATTAAACATGAACATGGATTTGCAGGCATACACAACCCTTGTTTCAAGGGGGTATTTTTGGAAACAGAGGGGAAGGGTTCCTAGAGTCTGGAAGTTTTCTGGAAATCGTTTTGAATTCCGTGTAGAATTCAGACAAAAAAAATGAAAAAAAAACATTTATCCGGAACTCGCCGTAAGGCTGGATCTGTTGGTTGAATTTCCCGTTTTTGTTGATAGTATTTTTACATGAAATGATGGCCTTAGGTTTAATATTCTGTTCTCAAATGAGTTTTGAAACATAAACTTAGTAACAAGATATATGACCTTTGGAAATACGTCATTAAAATGATGTAAACTAAAAAAAAAAATAGTTCCATTGGGACCAACATAATTATAACGCTTTTCAAGTCGGAGATATAATCAGATACTCCGGGGGCATTTAGCATTTAGTGTTAGCTGAAGCGATGGACCACAATATTGACGGTGTGTTTTTAATATTGAAAGTAATTGCATACAGTTCATAATTCAACTGCTTCTACATAAACAAATACCCGATAACACCAAAATAGATTATTTTTTTAGCAAAGAAGGTTACATATTTGTATTTCTAATAAAGTAAATACTAAATGACTTGGAAGAGATACTGAGAGATGATCGAACGGGGCGAAAAAAGCACGATCATACACAAGGAGTAGAGTCGCCTATCTGAAATAGTGATAAGCTATGAAGGGATATTGAGTAAATGAACATTAGACAAAGTCTCTACAAATACATGACAAAAACAAGCAACGGAACAACACTTTTCTTCATTACCATGAGGCCTTAAAAATTGAGCTTTGCTCATACCCCATAGCAAGTCCAAGACGGCCCCTAGCGCCAGTTCGGAATTTATTGCTAGATATCGAGCAATTTATGACACATGGATACGGAATTGTCAACAAACATTCTTACAACTGTTGTTATCCGTTGCCCGACAAAAAGACCAATAGAAAACAAACACAACATTTAAACAACCACAAGACACTCAAAGAGTCAATAGTAAGAAAAATCATGAGACGTGGGCGCAATAATCAGGTGGAGAGAATGAAAGGAGTAGGGGCGATAAGGGCCTTATTTGGCCTGAAAATGAATCTGGTTGAGTTCACAGAATTTTTTCATTGAACTATTCTGTGGGTATGGCTTTTCAGTAAACAGTAACAGTTCTCAACTATTGATGTATGATTACTGTGTTTTTGAGCGTAGAAGAAGGGACAAATTGAATATTTTGTCGAAAAAATGACAAATTTGACCAATTTTGAATACTTTTTCTGCATAGGGAATATAGAGCACATGCAAGAACCACAAAAATATTTATATGAGAGGTTCAATTTATTTGTACCAATAAGTTTGTAAATTATCTAATTGGTTATTGAATGAGCTCGATATTTCCGGTGAGGAAAACTGTACAAAAATCTTCCAAATTCGGTATATTTTTATGAGAATATTCAAAAGTAGCCTTTTCATGACGTCAAAACTGTACATATAGTGTGACGTCATTGGTTCTAACTTTTGTATTTTTTCTGTTAATGGGATCTCAACTTTGAAACGAACATGAAATAAAATCTTGAGGTGCAACTTAGAAATTCACTGGATTCTTGGGCCAGATCAACCCCTTATCACACCTTGTCCTTTGAAATTACAAAAATTAAATACCAAAATTTGAAAGTATGATAGTGCATCCATATCAGAAATTCTCTTTCTGCTACGTGTGATACACCAGTAATGACGGCCTTAAGTGTATATAGCGGAATGAAATTATAAATTTTAACTCCAGATTTTTACAGTAAAATTTATATAATACGCCTTTTATTTAGCAGAGAAGTCCATTTTAACGGTCCCTCTATGTAGTTTTCGAAATTGATTTGACTAAATGTCACTTTACGTGAACATTTTGTAATACCTCTAAACCACGTGACAACAATAGTCGGGTAATACACATCTACCCTGGGTTACATAGATTATATCTCAACTTCCCAGGATTTGATTTATCCAAATTGGTTAGTTTTTCCCGCAGAACTTATACTCAATATCAAAATGCATAGCAACAATTTTTTCGGAGTAAATACTGATGATCGGAAAAACAGATAGACGAGGAACAAAAATATGGAATGAACATATTATTTCTTTCTATAAGACAAGCGCAAGCATAGTTGTAAAAGGGATCGAGATCATAGTCTATATATATCAATATGCCGAACAAGTGTAACAAAAAAATCTCTGTGCGAATAATAGAACCGAAAAAAAGTAGCGAAAAAACTGAAACCTCGTCTACAAACTTCTCTTGGCTGTAAAAAAGATCAATTTGGGAAAATTGACACAAATAAGAGAATAATAGCTCTACACTGAGCTCATCTTTCACGTGTGTAAGAATTTTCGACTTTTTCTCGAGTTAATTAGAACGAGAGGAAAGGTCGTACGGTAAGATTTCATACACGGGTGAAAAATGTCATGATCCTGGATTTTTACGCTTTTCTTCCGTAAAATGCGAATAGAATCAATATGGGAACCTTAATTGCGAAAGCAGAGTGCGAGTCGCCGCCGTATCCTTTCACTGTGTTCGATGGCGTTAAGTGAATGTTACAATTGTTGTTTCACACTTCTGGTTGCCCATTAACCGTGAAAAATGAGGCCCCATGAATCAATTTTCCAATGGTCATCTTCCACTGTTACCCACCATATGTGGAAAACGGGAGATTAAAGTGTCCTATGGAGTAAATTAATAATGATTTATGAAATAATACATCGCTTAAAATGTTTTCAAATTTAGTATGCTACATCAAATTGCATCAAATTGCAAAGTTTCATTTTGTCCAACCTGGCCGAAATAGTTCTTGGATTTATTAGAACATGAAATTAGCACACAATTTGGGAAATTAAATATCAATGTTTTGGGAATCAAAACGTATTTAATTATATATAATGGTTAATGAAAAATTTGACATTATCGTGAAATTATTACATTTCAGTGAAAATTTGTTTTTCGTCATTGGTTGAAACCCTTCCACGTGGTATTTATCAATGTATGCTCAAATGTCAAGCGGGCATTATCATGTGATAATGCCCGGCACTTTACCACACGGTAATGCCTGATTGTGATTGTAGAATAACGTCTCCAGTTTTGAAACGATTACAATACAATAAAGTGTCAGTCACATTGTACACCAAAAACGCTTAAACTGCAAATATCTCTTGAGGGTTAATAATAGATGTTGCAATGCAATCTAGGGACAACAAAACCATTAAAAATTAATTTGAATGTCTTATCAATAAATGTAATGGTTTCCTCAATGAAATAATTATATAATAGTTACTTATATAGAGAGAATTATCACAAGATATAGATTGCTAAAGGGATAGCGATATGGACTGACACCTTGATAATGCCCGAGCCGTAGGCGAGGGTATTATCGAGATGTCAGTCCATATCGCTATCCCAAGGGCAGTCTATAGCGTGATAATTCTCTCTATATAAGTAACTATTGTGTTTATTTTATTGAAGAACATTTACATTTTATTTTTCATCAGTTGAAACCATGTCCTGTTTAAAGTCACTCGCATAAAATATAAGATATTGTTCCCTATCTTTCTTTTTACAATGAAAAAGTCAAACCACCCATCTTTAAATTATTCTTTTACTTAGTACTCTATACGACAGTCATTTGAAATTTTTGCAGATCTGTTATTTCTATTTTATATCACATTTTATTTTGTTAACATTAACTTATCAAAAAAAAAAAAAAAACTGTTTCATGAAAATTAGAAAACTATTAAAAGGTTTTGTTATGGAAATTTCAATTTTATTATAGTCACATTAAACACTTCAGTTAAACTGTGCTGTGAATTCAATTCATAAAGCACTTTTAAAGTACCAGTCATTATCAGAAAATTGGGACCGGTCAATATCATGATAATGACTGATAGAATAATACATAGATTAATGAATACCACCTGACCACTTCTACACCAATCATGAAAGATTATTGAAATCTGATATAAAATAATATACAATAGTTAATGAAAAAACGAACATTATCGAGAAATAAAGACCGCGCGCGGGAGAGTTGCATTGACCGAGATGGTGATAAAGTGTCGAGGTCATTATCAGCATCGAAGTCAAGACAACTGTCCAAAGGGCAGTATAAATTTCACGATAATGTCCATGTATTCATTAATTAAGACTGCCCACGGGAGAGTGGAATTTACACAGATGGTTATATCTGCATGGAAGTCAATACCACTACCCCAAGGGCAGTCTAAAATTCATAATAATGACCACCTTTTCACTAACCATTGTTTTCACTTCATTGAGGAAACCGTGACATTTTTTTCACATTCTTCCATAAACATTAAAATGACATGTAAATTTTTATTTGGTTTTTATAGATGAATGTTGTTCCAGCATTGCACTTCAACTTTTTTGGGGTTAAAACTCGAAAGGCAGTTGCAGTTTAAGCCTTTTAGACGTACACAGAGACAATATTGCATCCTAATCATTTTTATACCCCGCCAAACGTTGTGGCGAGGTATTATGTGATACCCTCAGTCGTGTGTCCGTCCGACCGTATGTCCGTCCATCCGGCCGCCCCCCCCCCCAAAAAAAAGTTTCCGACTGATAACTTGTAAACGAAATAACATAAAGTCTTCAAATTTGGTATGGAAGTTGATCGAAGTTTTTTTAGCACAAAACTCAGACCAAGTTCGATTTCAGGTTCAGAGGTTTAAGGGGTTCTGGAGTTATGCCCGTTGAAACTTTGAAATTTTTCGAATTTTAGGGTTTCCAGCTGATAACTTATGAATGAAATAACATACGGTCTTCAAACAATGTATGCAAGTTGTTTACCATGAAACTCAGATCAAGTTCGATTTAGGGTTCAGAGGTCCAAGGGGTTCGAGAGTTATGTCCCTTGAAACTTTGAAATTTTGCAAATTTTAGGGTTTCTGACTGATAACTTGTGAATTAAATAGCATACTGTCTCCATACCTTGTATGCATGTTGTTTATAACAAAACACAGACCAAGTTGAATTTTTGGTTCATAGGTGCAAAAGGTTCTGGAGTTATGGCCCTTGAAACTTTGTGAACTTTTGTGAAACGTGGCGGGGTATCATGTAATGCACCATTACTATTTTCAAAACTGGCGACGTAATTCAACAATCACAATCAGGCATTACCGCGTGGTAATACATGGTAATGATGCCCGCTTGACATTTTAACTTACATTAATATATACCACGTGGAAGGGTTTCAACCATTTTTCATCCATATGAAATAGCACAGAATAACATATTGGTCTAAAACATATGATTATGTCTAAATTTGTAATTAAATTGTTTAAATATTTATGTTATATAATAGTCACAAGTAGTCGATATCAATCAAATCAAGACAAACAAAAATAATTGAAATGAAAATATTTTTTCTTTCATTTGTTCATTTAAGTAAACTATATCATAAATATCAATCAAATTACTGTTTAGTGACAATGATTATTTATTGTAGATTAATAATTGGGAAAAGAGATAACTTAGGTGCTGTAACGCTGAATTAAGGATGTATTAAACCCTCTATTTTTGGTGGTTTTGTGAAAATTTCATCAAATTTTGGCTAATTTGGAGTCATTTTTGGCAAAAATATTTATTTCTACCATGAAGTTTTTTGTCAAAGTTTCCAGATTGTTAGATCTCGTCAATCTAAAGAGATATCACTAACAAAAAATATAGGTCCGTGTTGATATAAAAAAGTTTTGTACGAAAATATTGCTTTTTTGGTCAAATTCGAGACATTGTAAAATCTGTAAAATTCAAGATTTTTCAAATTTTTCATCAACGAAACTATCTAAACTCACCATTTTTTGTTTTAAATAGTTGGAAAATAATATCTTTAAGACTTTAGAAAAGAAATCATATGAATAAGATGCATACTTTTTTTCTTAAAAATGATTTTCATTACCCCTTCCCCAATTCAATATACGCTAAATTTTGACTAAAATGAATGGTCAATCTGGTCAAAAATAAGAATTTTTCAGTTCTCGAAAACTACTGGTTGTAGGTACATAATTTTTTGACACCATTTGGGAATATCATTATATGATATAAATCAATAGAAAAAATCCACTCATAAGGCAAGTTTAAAGAATTATTCATAAACGATATTTCAACGAGACTGAAACCTCATTTGCCAGCTTGTGTTGTCAACCAATCGTAAATACTCTTCCATACCGGCATACAAAAACAAAAAATAAAAAAAAATGGCGACTTCAAATCCGAATTTTTGCAAAAGTATTTGAAAAGAGTCAAAGTTCGAAACTGCAATCCCATGTTTTCAACTATTTTAACCCGCATTTACTGTAGTACATTGTAAAATTCTTGGTCAATTTGAGGCACCGCAAGTCATTTCCACAGTATAGGTCTGCCATTTTGAAACTATTTGCAAAGTAAGGACTATCTCCTTTTACCAAACTTGACTTCGTTGATAAAAAAAAATCATCTTACATTTTGCCCTTTGATTTTTCAAGTGTTTTATGTGTACCATAAGTCATAAGCTTTTGAAATATCCACATGCAAAATCAGAACTAGACTGACAACATTGTAGTGTAACTTTTAATTTCAGTTTTACTTTATTAGTATTCTATATTTCGTGAAACAAGAACATACTCTGATCACCGGAAGCTATGCATGGAGCAGATCATGCTTAACCATTCCGGAGCACCCGATAATACCTCAAGTTTCTGAAGAAGTTCACACTGCTAGTGCCGTAGAATTATGGCTTTCTTGTTCTTTTTTTTGTTTTGTTTTTATCATGCTGACTCAAATTCGTGTTGGATATGAATTGCCGTGTTTTTGACTTTTTAATTTTGGAATTTTCTCTTTACTCCTTTTCGCATTCGTTTTTCAATGTATTCCCAGATCTTGTGGAAAATCAACACATTGCATAAATAAAATATATATACGTAGTGATGACCTTTTATGGGAGTAAATACCTTATTAAAAAGTTCATTTACCGCTAAAGCTCATGGAATTGACGTTGATAACAATAAAAGTTGTTCCAATGTGTTGTTTTTAATTTCTAAGCTTAAATGATGACGATGATTATTAATTAACAATTTCACATAAGGTAATCAAACCATCAATTACTCGCTTATCAAAATTATGCTTTTTAGAATTAACGATATGTATTTCTATGGAAGAACAACGCAAACTTGCCAAACCAGAACATCGCAAACCCGTGTATTTTGAAGTTAAACATGACAGTTTACAAAAAAATAAAATAAAATAAAAAAAAAATAATAAAAATAAAAACAACACGTTGATAGCATCTGGCTTGGCTTCAACTACTACATGTAGCCTATGAAGATAATATCACTGTACAAATAACTAAATACCGCCGAAGTCTCTTCAGTGGAGATCAATTTAACGACAACAAAATTGGATCGAAAAATATCGGGCAAAAATCAGCTAAGGACAGAACTTTGCATGAGGGAGATACTCCTCAGCTTTGAACACTATTTTCTAGAATTTAAATATTGCCGGTTTCCAAATTTACAGCACCAAGGTACTGGACTACTTGGTTTGCGGAAAACCCTCAGAGGCAAACAACTGAGAAATATACAGCTTCAGTTAGTTTTCGGACCATCTGATAACACTCCTGTTTTCTATGGGGTTCACATTGTCAGTGCCTTATTCTTTGTGGCGTTTGTTTTATGTACTGTTTGTTTAGTCTTTGTCATTTAGTTCTCAGTCTGTATGTAATCCTTATATTGCCATGCATTCTGGATAAACGATTTTTGGCTCTTGCTTCGGTATTCATTTGGAAATTTATTTACAGCGTCATCACCATTTGTTCACTTGTTTGTTCTTTTTGCGTGTTCTTGTTTTGAGACTTTTGTGGTAACTCCTTCTGTAGTTTCCATCAATTTCTTTTCAGTTACAGTAACTGATTTTGTTTTGTTTTTCTTGGGACAGAGTTCAATAATCTATGACCATAACTGAATTTAATTTTCATGGTTATTTACCAAAAAAATTGAGCTATCTAAATTAATGAACCTATTGATTTTGGTCGCTGGTGGAAAATAGTAATAAAGCACTATTCCGTTGATATGTATTCCTGTAATGACAGGATATTGTCACAATTTATTACTTTGAATTAAACCAGCATGTCTCTGACGTCTTATTTGCAATCATCTAAAAATGACAATGATGTTCGCTGGTCATGTTTATTTTTTTCTATCGGACTTTCGGAATTCTTTGATTTTATCCATGTAACAGCTAAATAGGCCTTTTCGAAAAATCATTTTGCCAGCCCTTCGGTTTCGGCATTTAAATACAAATAAACTGTTCCGGTTATCAACCCAACACGGCAAGTGTTGTAACTGTTGTTTATCCTGAACACAGCTCATAAAACTGTTCATATTTAGATTACCATGTCATTGTTTACTATGACACTGCACTAATTTTGTTAGAATTAAAATGTATTCAGAGTTTAAGTTGTGTATTGTTAGCCAACCGTACGAATGACTAACCGGAAGCGAAGAGGGTTTGTACCTCCATTTGATGGGAGAGTTCAGATCAAGGAAATGATAATAACACTTTTGAAAAGGGCTTCACGATGACCCCCAAATTTTTTCATAATTGCATTTTATACATCTTTTGGAACATTCTAAATTTATTCAGATGTTGTTATTTTGTCATATTCATAAATGAATAAATATTGCATGTGAAAAACCTCTGAAAAATTCAGAGGAGATTAGTTTCCCGCCATGTTTTGAATCACTTATACCGCAAAACAACATCGGCAACCGATCTTGTTTTTCGCTTGAATTACTTCTTTTTCAATTTTCTAAAGGAGCAACCTTTTGATTTATAGGGGGGATTCGAAAAAAACTCCAGGATCAGAATTTTGGTGAAAAATTTATCAGGAAAAGAGGAAACGGTCATTCTCGCCTTTTCAATGTAACTCTTCAGCGGTTCAAATCTCTCTCGTTCTGGCAGAACAATCATTTTGGTTTTCTGACCAGTTGCCTGATAATTGAAGCCATTAGGTCGAAAATATGGGCCTTTCTTTCTGTTCCTTTCTTTTGATTTTTAGCTGTTTTTCTTTTTTATTATTTTGTATTTTGTGCTTATTATCTTTTACTTGTGGTCGACTTTTACGATTCTTATTTTGTTTATTACATTTAATTTTGGTCATTGCACAACATATATTCTTATAAATTCGTTTTATTCGGTGCTCGTCCGGTTGGTACCCGATCTCGAACGATTTATCCGTTATCTCTTCGGTAAAAGTCCGTTTCACCAATTTAATCTACCGTACTTGAACGGATGCAGGACGGACAATTAACGAATGAAAAAACGTATATACAACGCATGAGAACCGAACAAAACGTAAACATACCGTACATTCACTGGATATTTTGTGCGGTATATGTCCGTTCCAAGTTTTGAACATGTTCAAAATTTTTCACCGTACAAAACGGACATCACCATACTTGTACCGTATTCACCGGATAAAGAACGGACGACAAACGTATATGAACGGAGGAGAACGAATATAATTTAATTTTATACGTTCGGCGTTCGTTTGTGTTATAAGGTGTAGTGTAAGAGGGGCTTTAGACATTAACATTAACCTACTGTTCAAGCTGAATTGCTTCTTAGAAATGTCCTGTGTGGTGTCGCAATCTCTTACCAAATAATAAATGAATTCTAGACATAACGCTGCATTATTTGAGACAAAAAATATACAGCCGGTTTTTATTTTTTTATCTGTAATGAGATATTGAATAACGTGAGGTCCTACGCTCTTCTTTTAATTAAAAGCATTGGAATTTCCGGAAAGTTGTTATGGCCGGTAAGCACCATTTTCCAAAAAAAAGCAACGGAGTGCTTGATTGGCAATGAATACTACAAAGAAGTACAATAACTTCGATACAATAAAAGTATTTGTTGTTGTTCATCTCCTGAAAGAACTGTTTTTTTTTAAATTAACTCTTTTGTTTGAAATGAATGGTATTTTTTCTTACTTTATTAATAACAGGATAGGCTACGGAAATACCAGTTATTAAGCAAAGGTCATGTTTTGTAAATACAATGATTTTTTTTTCATACAACTACACCATAAATATTAATTACCTACAAGAGTAGCTACGGAAAACCCAGAATTATTGGGCTTGTCACACAAGTCAACAGTTTTTTTCTTTCTTATTCCTTTGACCATTTTAATAATTTTACTCCAAGAAATTACAATTAGGAAAATACAATGCCATGCAATATTTAAGTATTTAAAAACTGCTTCTATTTGGTTCATTACGCTTTCAATTTTTTGTTTCAGTTGACAAGAGTTTTTAGACCTTGTTATAGTTCAGGCAAGTTCATCCTAAAAGGAGTAGCCATGGGAAAACCGCCGTTATTGGGTTATGTGGTTTTTCAGACTGAGTGATATTTTACTGAAAAATTCACGTTATGAATATTGAATTAAAACCGATTATTTTACATTGCACGTTTAATGATAATCTTCAACTTAATTTACTCAAAAACTCTTATTCAATTGATTTAGAAAAACTTAGTTATAACGGATCGCTAGCTGTAATGCGCCGTGATATGCTGAAATTCATCGTAATATTTGTGATAATACATCGGCAAACGAATACCGAAGCAAAAGTTATGAATAGGGGAATTCCAAAATCAAAAATAAAAAAATCACAGCAATTCACATCCAACACGAATTGACAAAGACAAACAAACAAACAAACAAGAATAAACAACAACGCTACAAAACTAAAGCAGTATTAGTGTGAACCCCTTCAAAAATCTGTTAATAGATAAATTTCTTAAGGAAAGAATATTTTGCAGTGATACGGACGTTTTTGGCCATGCAATAAAAGTAGAAATTGCAACCACTGATAACTGGTTAGTTGCCTGTCGTCAATAATAACGTCATCTGTATCATTACGTCGTCAAGGCCTGTGAATGAAAAAATAACAAAGAATATAATTTTCTTTGAAATTTTGAATGTTATTGTCTAGATGTTCATTTGTTTCTTTTTGGTGGTTTATAGATTTCACATCTATTATACATTTCTACTTTAAATAATAAAAAAATATGTGATAAAAAGGTTGCAACACGTCTTTTAACATTTCGCACCCATATATGAGCCCTCGGATCCAAATCATCAGTTCCTGATGACCCGCTCGGGCTTGATAAAAGAGGCAATTTTGAAAATATCAAGTAATAAATGAGAATTATAAAAAATCTACCGACCAAAATCGTCAAAAGCCGAAATTCAAAGGGCAAAAAGACAAAGCAAGTTCAAAACCACCAGAGAAATTGTCAAATGCAATGGTCCTGACTTGGTACAAGCATTTCAAAGGAAATGGTACGCTTAACCGGTATTATGCATATTCTATTCTGGTAGTGTCCAGTAGCACCTCAACAATAATTGCTATTAATAGGTAGGAGACAGTGACATATTCATCCTAGTATTTAGAAAAAAAAAATGAATCTTGCATCACAGTCTAAAATTTTCGGCAAGGGACTTGTATATATTGAAGAACTTTTTTAATGATCGCACGAGACGGAATTTTTTTAAGCCTTGATTAATTTCAATTCAATTCAATTTATTTATTAGCAACTTTATGAATGGAGATAACCTAAAAAATATTTTTTGTTTTACAAATGCGTAAATAGAAATAAACTGATTGAATTTTTATATACGTTAAATTAAGGATCGAATTGTTCCTATAATGATCTTTTTTTATTTTTTAGTCCTAAGATTTAATTGGCTTTTATTTGAAACGATGAGCTATGAACATACTGCTCTTGTTTAGTTTTGTAAATTATCTATTTTTTTTCTTTCTATTTTATCTCTGTTTATATGTTACAGGGAATCTGTGTAATAATGGAATTACGTGCAATCCCTGACAAAATCAGGGATTTCACGTAATCCCTGGCTGATTTATGGAATACATGAAATCCCTAAAAATTCTAGGAATTACATGTAATCCCTGATTTTTTCAACATTTTTACACGTTTTCCCTGACAGTCAATACTTGTTGTTATATATTAAGTTAGACTGGAATAATCTTTTGGTGAAAATTAGCATATTCAACACAATTAAAGAATATTTATATGATTTATTGATATTTTGCAACCAAAATACAAGAAATATATCTGCATTTTTCATACAAGAAAAAGCAAAAATTATGTAAATTAAGAACAATAACACATATAAACAGTAATGTTTAATGTTAAATTATGTACCCTTAGCGATAATTCTCGGAAATATTACAAACCTGAAAAAAAAATCTTTTGTGCAGAGGACCACCTGAAGATGTTTCGGTGTTTTTTTTGCATAAGGTTCAATGGTGGCTATCTTAGATATAGCATAGACCAGAAACACAGGGGACCACCAAAAAGTTGTGTTCAAACTGGCCAATTAACCTCAGAGGAAAAGCTCATCCAGACAGGCTCCAGAATGAAAATTTGATTCTGAAAATTTCCATTTTACTTTTATTTTAAATCTGAAACTTATCCATTTTTACAATTATTTTAACTCTCAAAATTGGATTTTTTATATTTTATGAAATCAAAGGGCTACACAAATTAATTCAATAAACTTCATATTTTGTTTACAATAAAGTTATATGAGAATGAAATGTTACTGAATACATTCTTATTAATCTGAATCGAACAAAAGTCTGACCTTCATAAGAGATAGTGATCTTTCCTGGTTTTCTTAACATTTTGAACTTATAACCAATTCTGCTTGATATGGCCAATCTTTGTTTTTGAGAGATATAGATTTTTATTGTCCTTTTGGATTTTAAAGAGTTTTTCTGTGAAAGTTATTTCTTTTTCTCTAATTTCTATCCAGTTTTCACATTTCCTGAACGGTGTAGAAACATTTGTTCTCCTCCATAGAGAGGAGAACAAGTTTCGTGAAATTTCCCGTCATATTCATTCGGAATACAATCCTCGGTGTTTTTCATCCAGTCATTAGAGAAACAGTTTCCACAACTTAAACACATTATAATGAAATTTCTCACATCTTGTTAAATAAATTTTGAAATGTTTAAAAGCTCGGCAAGCCTCGCTTTCAAACATTTGCAAAATTTATTTAACTCGATGTGAGAAATTTCATAATCAACTAGTTCTCGTTATGGAAACTATATTTTATCCATAATGATATCATAGCTTTTATCCACTATTATCCTAAGAATGAGTGGTTTTCAAAACTTTTTAGGAGATCTCAAACTAGACTCACCGACAAAATTTAGTGGAATTAAAAAAAAAACAACAACAAAAAAAACAAAAAAAACAGGGTATTATTTAAGATTTATACTAAAATAATGTTGGACAAAGGACAATTATATACTCTTTAATTTTATGTTAATTCCATTTTGAAATATTTAAAGATATGATGAGATGGACAGTACTCATTATTACAGAACTAACAAATTTTGTGGATATGGCATGCATAAACACTTAATTCTTTGATAAACAAACCATGAAAACCATTTGGAATGTTATTTTATTTGGAGTGTTTTTTTTTTGGGGGGGGGGGTGTCAGGGAAAACGTGTAAATATTCCAAGAAAAATCAGGGATTACAAGTAATCACTGTTAAATTTAGTGATTACATGTATTACCTGATTTTTTAGGGATTACACGTAATCCCTGATTACACAGATTCCCTGTAATATATATATATATTGAATGTCTAATGCAAATCGTCTTTTTTGTATTTGTTTGCTAATGAATAGAAGTATCCTTCGATTTTTATGGCCTGAACAGCACCTTTAGAAATTTTTCAGTAAACATTTCGTAATATGGGAATTTCCATATTACGAATGCTGTAATTCCCATATTCATTAAAATTTTTTGGATTCAAGTGAAATCAGAACAACTCAGCATCGTAAATACAAAAGTATCGGTTTAAACCATAAGTAATGTTGCATTATTTGAACCTACTGTATTGTCGTATAGTGCCTTAGTCTTAATTTCTGTCCAAAGTGTTGTCTTTATAAAGCATATTGAAGGTTTTTTTTTTACAAAATATTTGCTGCAAGGGATGCGCACCAAAAATATTAAAGAGTATACTGCAATATTACGTTAGATTATTCAAGAAAATTCAACAGTTTCCACTTTCCATTCAATAAAACAAAATCTAATGTTTATTTTTACGTGCAGTTGTGCAAGTTTTATAGATAATTACTGCATATTTAATAGAAATGTGCAAATGTTGATTCGAGTTTCACAAATGGATAAACAATTCCTGTCATTAAATAGGAAATCGTTTGTTTGTGAAATGTTACGATGATAAAAGAATATGGATATAATTGTCACCCTTTTTTAATCCATAATTAAGGTAAATATGATATTCTCATAAGTCATACAGGTGTTCTCAGGTGACATATAAACATAAAAACTTGTTGTTGATAGGGATATATGGACTTACTTATTAACTGATACAAAAACTTTGACAATCTCTAAGAATTGTATGAACTGTAGCGGGGTGCCCCAAAAATGTAACTTTGTAACCAGTTACAAAAGTGTGGGTTGAAATCGCTGCACTGCTTTTTTGCCACATATGCCAAGGATCTGACAGGCAAAATTGGTAATTTGCATACGCCAGTTTGGATAGGCGATAGAAATTTCTTATTTGACTTTAAAGTTGGGTCATCGTTTGGATATGTTACTTGGCAGACGTGCCGCTTTGAGAAAATTATATCGCCGCATAAAGTGAACTTCAGGTAATTAAGAGAATTCACAAAACGTTATAATGGCCGCATATGGAAAATATTTAGTGGAGTCTGACCTTTGGCATCTATAGTATCTTTGGTCTTTTGTCTTCTGGTGGTCTTGCTTTTGCCTTGTCCCTCGACTTTGATTTATGTAATCTTGTGCTTTGTTCCTTTGGTATTCTACTGCCGTTGTTGAGTCAAATTATTTTTACGAAGGCTTACAAATTGAAAGAGAGGCACATACACATCGTACACATATACAACATGTACTAGTATTTTTAACCCTTTCCACTTCATCGATTCTTTCAAATATTAAAAAAAGAGAAAAATTTCAGTAATGAAAAAGTTTATTTGAGATTTTTTTCGGAAAGTTGAAAAAAATAAATTATAATATCACAATATCTACAATCTTTATATCTTATTTAATATTCTATTATGGCTCTTCTAGTATAATACTTGATAACCACTTATTTCACACATGCGCAAATGGTTTCGGAATATGAGTAACGGGATGAATCAGACTTGTAAATGCTTTCGATTTGAATTGTTTGAAAACATTTAGCCATGGGATGGGCCTTTATATTCCTAAATTTAATCCCTCGCTAACGCTCTGTTATAAATTGGAATATAAAGGCCCGGGCCATGGTTACATTTCCAATAACCATATACTTGCCATGAACTACTATTATTCCTTAATTATACTCAAATGGTGAAAGAGAGGATATGGAGTAAATGCACATGAGACAAAGTCTCTACAAATACATGGTAAAAAAGCAAAGGAACAACGCTTTATTGTTGTTCTTCATATTGAAGTCACCATGAGGCCTTTAACAATGAGCTTTGCTCATTCCTCATAGTAAGTTCAAGACTGCCCCTGGCACCGGTTTGAGTGGAATTCTTGTTAATTGTCGAACAACGCTACATTCAAGTCTCTTCTGTTCATGGATGCGTGATTGTCAACAAACACCAATTAAAATGGCAAAGCGCTTTTACAATCACTGTCATCCGTTGCCCGACAAAAGCGATAGAGTCTTAATAAGTTTGTGGACGATTACAACATATAGACAAACACAGGGCACTCATCAAGCCAAATATGATACATTTAGCTCAAAATTGCAATTGAGGCGATCATAAATATTTATAAGAATCAAAGTCTTGTTTTAACTATGTCTTGTGAATCAAATAGTCAGTACATCTTTGCAGGCCCTTTTGTTTCATATTAGTATAAGTGGTCACATGGTTTTATCAACGAATGCATGGATAAAAATACATTGCTGTCAACTAAAAATTGGAACTTTTTGGGGCTTAATGATTTGCATGCTAAAAAGCATTTGTCAAATCTTAAGCTTGAAAAAAAATTTATCCCCTCAATCATGATAAGTACTTGTTCACTTACATTGTAATCGTAAAGGAGCGGTTTTCATATTTGCATACCCATGTTTGACTTAAAACAACGCCATTTGCTCATGTTGCACACTGTGCCTGAGTTCAATAAAGTATTCGTATTCGTATTCGTATTCGTGGAAGAAACAGAAGCCACACCAACTACACTATCGATATCAGGTAAATCAGTCCGTGCTACTCCCCAGTATTTTATTCGTTTGTTATAATCATCTAATATTAATAGATAGGTTCTTTTTTTTAAGTTTTCCAATGATTCACTTTAAAGTTAAGGGCTGCAATTTGTGAGTATAGAAAGACCACACTGCTTAATTTGTATCAATTAATAACAATACTAGTACTTAGTTAAGAAATTTGAGATAACGTGTTTAATTTGAGTCCTTCATAAAAATTAGAATTTAGTAAAACGTTGATTCGATATTGATGTTATCATTTGATTCAGAGAGCACATTGAAGATACTTCATTTAAGTAAACTTTCATCTTTGTAAAAGTTTACTTTACTTTTTAATTGACGCTTCCCCTGTGTGTTTGGCATTCCACATTTTTGCTTCCATCTGGACTTATTTGATGTAGGAATGGACACATTCAAACTTAAAATTCAGCTTCTATAAATCTTTCGAACATTTTCAGTAAATGTTTATAGATAGCTTTATTTCTACAAATAACAAAATACCGAAGCGAGTGTAAATTTAATTTTTGCACATGGCCATTTCGACAACTTATGTCTCTTCAGGGCAGATGAAATTTAAACATTTGGAAAAAAATAAAAAAAAATTAAATATTAACTACAATTGATGTCTCTCCACTTCAAGTAAAAAAAAATCAAGCAATCGATAATAATAATATGAAATAAAATGAAATAATAATTATCATAATGATTACTTCTATATTGTTCTTAATTTTAAATGTTTTTTTATACTAATGTGAAGCGTTTCACAATTTAATCGACATTTTAGTTATTGTTTCCGGAATGTATGAATATCTGAAACTGTTACATGTATTTTTTCATTAAAACTCAATATAATCCATCAGCCTCGGTCCATGCATTCTTGATACTAATATCTAATTTCAATATATTTTTTGAAAAAAATTGAAATGTTTGTTCTGTCCGCTGGAATTTATTTCGACATTCAGAAAAGTTTTTTGACCATTCATAAGACCTGGTTCTCTCTCTCTCTGATAACAAACGGAAAAACGTCTGCAGTTTTAGGAAATATAAGATATTTAGGATTACTTTTTGTGAGATAATTCGTTAGAATGACGTATAGTTTATAAACACTATAATCAAACATATTTCAGTTGTCTCAAATTGTGAAATATTTGCTACATAGAATGCTCTCTTTGAAGAGATTGTAAAAAAAAAACGTGAACGTCACAGCTTCTTCGAGAAAATACAACAGTTGCGACTTTTATGGCTGTTGAATTATGATGTTATCACATTACATTTTTAAAACTTAATTTGATATTTACTTTTACATGCAGTTGCTCGTGTTTTATAATTAATTACTGCATATTGCATAGAAATGTGCAAATGTTGAATCAAGTTTCATAAATGGATGAACACATCAAATTTTTCTATTGTAAATTATTTAGTAGAAAATCGTTTGTGTTTGAAAAGCTTATTTATAATTGTCGCCCGATTAGAATCAATAATTAACTTGTAAATGATATTGTCATAACTCATACATCTGTTCTCAGATGACAGCAGATTTCAAATCCTTAAACATAAAAACTTGTTGTGGATATTGATTTACTTGTTGACAATAACTATTAATAATTTTCATCAATATGCATATTACTAATAAGTATTAAATTTCTTCATTACATTAAAATGTTTGAAAAAAAAGAACAGATTGTTAACAAACGAAATGACGCAAATGAGATAAAATTGAATAAAACAACTGGAACAGTGCAGAAACAACAATTTAAATGTGTATTGATACTAAAATCATTAATGACAAAAAAACACAAAAATACACCCATACTTAGTATTAGTAAGGTATAGCTAATTTACTTAACTGCAACTTTTTTGAATGTACTACCACTCTTGGTACACAATTCCTGTGTCACTCCTATGCGATGAAAAGCGTCAAAACATGAATAAATAACATAAAAACGAAGTAACTCTGAAATTTAGTTTTTGCATTTGTCCATTTCGACGACTTATGTCTCTTCAGTGCAAATCAAATGAATAATCTAAGATGGATTTAATTAAATTTAGAACACATTCTTTGCAACACTTATTGATTTTAATTTGAATAAATTTCATGAATAGCTTGTATATTTAAAAAAAAACCTGATTGACTGGACAATTTGAAATCGAGCAATAATCAAATGTTGATTTTTACCTAAAACCCACCATTTTATTTATAAAGTGCCCGTTCCAAGTCGGGAATATGACGGCTTGCTAAAAAAGTTCTGTGTTGGATTGTGTTTCCCTGATTCAGTCGAATGTTATACGGATTTCCTTACTGGTCTCTCCTTTTGATCGGTTCGGACTTTTGTTGTCACTTTTATTTATGATCATAACTTGACGAGGCACTCTTGATAAATGAAATGAAAAATGCAATTAATTTATGTACAAAATCGCAATTTTCACGCCCTTAATAAAGAATTTAAAAAAAAAGAAACACCTTCAATTACTGAAAATTACAATCACAACCAATTAAGAATCCACAAACGAACTGCACATGAAACACAAAATGAAGTACTAATATAAAACGTAATACTTTACCTGATCAATGCCCAGAGACCATGGTCTAACTTAGTAGATTCAACAAGTAGACAAGTTTATGTTAATTTACACACAAATATTTTCAACCCTTATCAATTCAACGTCATTTATGCAAGAAATCAGCAGGTCCACATCAGGTAAATCAACATGTGCCATTTGCAACAAATTTTAAATTGCAAGTTTTTACTTTTAGCAGATTCCAAAATTATTTACTTCAAAGTTAATTAATGTCATTTTCATTTAATGCGTAACTGGTATTATTGTCATTTAATGAGTAACTAGTATTAGTATTTAATGCGTAAATTATATAATTTTAGAACAATACTCAATCAAGATATTTAAAATGAAATGTATTGTAATTACAAAGATGACGGCTTCTATTTGCTTTCACCATTAAAGTCCATTATATACACTGATCAGATATTGGTATTTTCATTTGATTTCGAGATCTCATTGAAGATGTTTGTAAGTAAACATTTTATCTTTGTATAAGCGAACCACACAGTAATTTTACTTTTTTTTGTGTTCCAAGTTTATTTCGGTTTTTATCTGCACTGATGAGAAAAAATGGTGGAGATGGCACCATTCGAAATTCAAATAAGTTTTCCGTTTCTCTGATATTTTAAAGGTTTTGTTTTTGTTATTTACCGATCATTTTAAGCTAAAATGAATAATATGTATTTCATGAATCATGTAGACTTATAAACTTTGACAGCCAAAACTCATTAGACAATTCTTTATCCAATTTTACAAGTGTTTTAGAGAACATTGTGTCTCCCTTTTTTAAGAAATCAACTGGTAATTATTGTGTATGTAATTCAAGTTCGAAAAATGGTAATCGCCATGAAGACAAGCCTTGGTTTAGTGTTCGCTGTAAGGAACTTTACAAACATTACATTTTTAGTTTGAATACTTTCAATCACTCAAAGACATCTGTTAATCATGCCAATTTAGTCACCTCGAAAAGAGAATACAAGACTCTTGAACGTCGTTTAAAGTGCACATATTTAAGAAACGAAGGTAATTTACTTGACTTTATGAGAACTTCAAATCCTAAGTTATTTTATTCAAAGTTTAGAAAGAAGAGTACGTCTCACCATAGAATCCCATTGCATACATTTTTTGAACATTTTAGTAACTTAGCATCTGTTGATTCACTGGAAGAAGTCAATTTGTCCGTAAATGATACCGAAAACGACTTTGTATTCGAAGAACTTGATCGCGAGATTACAGAGAAAGACATTTCAATCGCTATTTCTAATTTAAAGCGTAATAAAAGCCATGGTGTTGATGGTATATTGAATGAGTACTTTATCGAATTCAAAATTTATTTATGCCCGTCTTACTTAAGCTTTTTAATGGAATTCTGCAAACAGGACTTTTCCCAACTTCATGGACTGTAGCTATTCTAGTACCTATATTTAAGCGCGGTGATCCGAAAGACCCGAATAACTACAGAGGAATTTCGCTTGTTAGTAACTTTGGAAAATTGTTCACGTCTGTATTAAATCAAAGACTGCTTGATTGGTCCGAGAATTTCATTGTAATATCTGACGCTCAGTTCGGCTTCAGACCAGGTTTTAGGTACTGTTGATGCTATTTTTGCACTTTCGTCTATCATTTTTAAAAGTCTGTCGAACAAAAAACGTCTCTATTGTTGTTTCATTGACTATACCAAAGCCTTTGACACTGTGCAAAGATCTATGTTATGGTATAAACTATCAAGATTAGGTTTTAAGGGAAAATTATTAAGAATTATTAAATCAATGTATACTAATGTTACCACATGTGTAAATATAGATGGGTTTCATTCAGAGTATTTCATTAATGAATTGGGTTTAATGCAAGGTGAAGTATTATCACCTATTCATTTTTCATTGTATGTTAATGATTGTGAAATGGCTTTTATTAATAGTAATAGTGTTCCATATGAGATTAAAGATCTCAATTTATTCCTACTTATGTACGCAGATGGTATGATATTGTTTTCAGAAACTATCACTGGGTTACAGGATATGCTTGACTCATTATATGTATACACTTCAAAATGGTCTTTAAAAGTAAACATTTCAAAAACTAAGATTGTTGTCTTAAGGAATGGTGGTTCTGTCCATGAAACAGAAAAATGGTACTATAATAATGAATCTATTGAAATTGTAGATAGATTTACTTATCTAGGTGTATTATTAAACTTTAATGGGAAATATAATGTTCTACAAAATAAACTTGCAGAACAAGGTCGCAAGGCACTGTTTGCTTTAAGACAGACTACAAAATCCATGTATTTGAATTATTTCACATTACTTTCTCTTTTTGACACTTATATTCATGGTATACTCAGTTACGGTTGTGAAGTCTGGGGCTCACATAAGGCACCCGCTATTGAAAGGGTACATCTTAATTATTGTAAAAATATTTTAAAGGTAAAATCTTCAACAAATAATGCTATGGTGTATTACGAACTGGGTAGAGTTCCGCTTATATATAATAGAAAATGTAAAATTTTTAAATTTTGGTTTAAATTGTTAACCACTAGCAATTGTGTTTTAAGCAACAGTTATATTTATTTGTTGGAAAATTTGATTTGTTGTCCTAATAACAAATCAAACTGGTTATATTTTATAAAAAATGAGTTGTTTTTCATTGGACTTGGAGACATATGGTGTAACAAAGATACTTTTACGAATATTGATATTTGTGAAGTTCAATTTAATATTGTAAAACAAAGGTTATATGATTGTACCAAACAAGAGCTTGATACACAATTACGTACTTCTGCTAAATGTTTTAACTATCAATATATGATTGACAATTTTTGTCTGCAAACTTACTTATGTAAACCTCTTCCTAGTTATTGTAAAGAATATATCACAAAAATGAGATTATCTAGCCACAATTTAGCTCTAGAATGTGGTAGATTTACAGGTATTTCCAGAAATGAACGTTACTGTCCTTTTTGTAAAAATGATCTTGAGGACGAAATGCATTTTATTTTAAAGTGTCCTATTTTGCATGGACTGAGAAAATCTTTTATAAAACCATACTTTTGGAAAAATCCATCAATGTATAAGTATATCCTACTTATGAGTTCAAATAATGTAAAAGAATTATGTAATTTGGGTAAATATATATATAGAGCCTTAAAACTAAGAAATGAGTTACTATAGTTACTTTGTCATTATTGAATGTAGTCATGTAATATAATTATAATACAATTCTCTGTTACATATTGTTCTGCTGTATACCTATAGTTATATGACTTTGGTAAATAAAGAATTTGAATAACGTGATTTATTATACCCGCACTGTCCGTCCGTCCGTCACACTTTTCTTGTGACTCAAACTCCTCCTACATTTTTGAATTTAGGGATTTGATTTTGTTGTAGAATTGTTGCATATAGTCTGCAGATGCACAATAAGCTTTCGGATTTTCGATATTGGTCTTTTTGCAAACAAGAGGCCCCATGATGTCAATTTTTACACATGTGGCATGTGACACAAACTCCTCCTACATTTATGGATTTAGGGATTTAATTGTGTTATAGAATTGTTGCATATAGTCTGTAGATGCGCAATAAGCTTTCGGATTTTTGATATTGGTCTTGGTGCAAACAAGAGGCCCATGATTTTAATTTTAACAAAGACCTAAAGATGTGGATTAGACACATGTGGAATTTGACGCAAACTCCTCCTACATTTTTGGATTTAGGCATCAAATCTTTATACAGAATTGTTGCATATAGTCTATAGATTTGCAATAAGCTTTTGGAATTTTGGTTCGGGTTCCAACTTTGGTAAATTTCCTGAAAATGTCAAGGACACATTTTTTTTTTAATTTTGGCATATTATCTTACAAGTGTTTGGTAAAAAACAAAATTCTGAAAACTTAGGATTCTGAGAGGCGGTTCCAATTTTGGTAAATTTCCTGAAAGTCTCAAAGACCACTTACTTTTTGGAATTCTACCTAGCAACCATACTTGAAATGTTTGTGTAGTTTAGGACTAACATTTTCATAAATTGGATTCCAAAAATATTTGATTCCAATTTTGGTAAATTTCCTGAAAGTCTCAAAGACTTCTTATTTTTTGGAATTCTACCTAGCAACCATACTTAAATTGTTGTTTAGTTGAGGAAAAACATTTTCATCAACTAGATTTAAAAAATATTGATTCCAATCTTGGTAAATTTCCTGAAAGTCTCAAAGACTACTTATTTTTTGGATTTCTACTTAGCAACCATATAACCTAGAATTCATTTAGTAACAATAATGACTATCAATAGATAGATTTAAAAAATAATGAAAAAAAATTATGCCCAGGGTGTATAACAACTGTTTTCTGTGTCAAACAGGGAGTGCGGAGATAGCTGTCGTTTCCGACAACATCTAGTTGAATATGAAATTGTTTTGCAGATGAAATGAAATTATTTTTTTTACTTCTATTGTTTTTTTCAGCAAATATATATACCTGGAACAAGGAAAAATTCCTCAAACCTCCCTGTTAAATCAGAACATGGAAAAATTCCGATTGAGTTCCTGTAAAAATTCAAACTCCTCTTTATTTAACTAGATTACATACAAATACTATAAATCGATCACTTATGAACCAAAAGCTTGGATTCAGCTGGAATATATTCTTAGTTTACTTATGTTAAAGACATATTATCTGAAGCAGATATAAACTCTCATAAACTCTCGAAATATTAACTTTTCTCAACTATCAGATAATGATAAATTAGAAGATATCTAAAATCCATCAACACCAATACAGGTAAATCAGTTAGTTTCTTTCTTGAAAAGGTCATTAGAACTAATGAAAGGGGACTCTTAATGTTTTTTGCTGGTACATTATTAAGGTCTTTCCCCTTTCCATGGGAAAGACCTTTGTGTATTTCGCTTGATAATCATTATCCCCTTTGAGAGGGGAAAGACCTTTCTGTATTTCTTCTGTTTATTAAGGTCTTTCCCCTTTCCAAGGGAAAGACGTTTCTGTATTTCGTCTGATTATTATTCCTCTTCTTTTCTGCCTCTCTGTCAGAAAATTGGCTGGACAAATCCTTTTGATATCTTAACGCAATAGTCCAGGCCATGTCTAGTTGATGGGAAAAGGGGAACGGTCGAAAATCTTTTTTCAATCACGATTTTTCGCCCAAAGTCCAAAAAACCTTGTTATGGGATAAACTCAGAAACCCTAACAGATGGCTGAAGAAGTGTAATAACAAAAATGTTTGTTAGGTCATGACGGACTTTCGTTACATTTAGACCGAAATTCTACAGTGGACCTGCCCCTTGAAAGTTTCGTCATATCTTTGAGTATGTTTTTCTCGTAACGGTAAGAGCTAGAAACATGAAACCTTTTCCATTCAACTTAGTTGACATGTATTACATCTAAAATGCTAAGGTCAAAGGTCATTTGTCATTTTGAACTTTGACCCCAGACCTTGTTATGGGATTAACTCAGAAACGGTAATAGATAGCTGATTAAATGTAATGGAGAAAATGAGTCTTGTTGAGATCTACATTTGTTTCATGGGTTCAAAATTATTGGACCAACCGTTTTTGACCTATGGACAAAAAACTGATTTTTGATGTCCTACCTTGGCTTTTTGCTCATAGCTCAAATACCATTTATACAAAGTTATATTCAAACAAAAAATGTTCAGTAAGGCGTTACCTTCAAAATTAGGTCAAGGCCACAGGAAAAAAAATTATTTCATTTTAAAGAATCCATAAATGTACATATTTTGCTGATAATGTTGGTTTTATCCATGAATCAATAAAGAACATAATGACGCAACTTCAAGGGAAGACCTATCAATTGTTCTTCGAACAATTCACATACTAGTTATTCTTCTTCTTTTTTGCCTCAGTTTCAGAAAATTGGCTGGACATATCCTTTTGATATTTTAGGACAATAGTCAGGACCATGTGTAGTTGATACGAAATAGGGAACGGCCGACAATCTTTTTTCGTTCACGAATTTTCGCCCAAAGTCCGAAAAACCTTGTTATGGGATAAACTCAGAAACCATAAGAGATAGCTGAAGAAGTATAATGGCAGTCATGACTGATCATCGTTACATTTAGACCGAAACTCTACGATGGACCGTTCTTGAGTTATGCCCCTTGAAAATTTCGTCAATTATTTGGGTATATTTTTCTCAAAAACGGTAAAAGATAGAAGCCTGAAACCTTTCCCATTTATCTTAGGTGATATGTGTTACATCTAAAATTGCTAAGGGCAAATGTTATTGGTCATTTTAAACTTCGATTTCAGACCTTGTTATTGGATTAACTCGGAAACGGTAATAGATAGCTGATTAAATGTAAATGGAGAAAATGTGTGTCTTGTCAAAATCTACATTTGTTACATTGGGTCCGAAATGATTGCACCAACCGTTTGGGGACTATGGGCCAATGTCCGATTTTTTGTTTTTTGTTTTGCTTATAGCTCAAATTACAATATTTTCAATACAAAAAATGGTCTTCAAAATTAGGTCAAGGTCAAAGTACAAGGTCACAATCAAAAACTTTTTTGATGCTTAAGAATCAATAAATGCACCGATCAAGCTAAGAATGTCGGTTTTAGCGATGAATCAATAATGAGAACATTATGACGCAACTTTCGGGAAAGATCTAGCAATTGTTCTTCGAGCAATTGACATACTAGTGTATTATGATTGTTGTATTTTTCATTTATGTTTGTTTATCGCGAATTACATATATTTAAGACAATAAGATTTGAATTTGAACATTCAAAACAAGATTTTTTTAAATTAAATTATATTGATGTTCAAGGATTAAAATAGAAATCAATCGAAGAAAACGGATATTCACAATTTTGATCTCTCAAATATACTAAGCTGAGTTTGGCTTTTTATTAAGACCCTTTTGATTATTTGTTCTCCTTCAGCTTATTTTACATCTTTCGATTTCTTGATTTCCAATGTTTTGATTTTATTTGCACTGATGAGACATTAGTTGTTGAAATTGTAATATGCAGAAATTAAATTTACAGTATCTTCGGTATTCACGCATACAAAATATCTCTTCGTAAAAATATTAATTCTTATTTGCAGCGGATCTGTTCCACTACAAATCAGAATTTTGATTTGTTGAATTATATATTGGAATTCATTTACATTAGGGGGTATGGATCATATTCCCTACTGTAACGTGAACAATCTAAGAAAAAATATATAAATATAAAAGATATGTAACAATCCAGATGATTGGTTGTCAATTAGTTACAGTGTCTACTTTTCTGTTTTATTTACACACCCAGTATTAAATTCATGCTTTCAAACTCTTAATTATATGTAAAAAATGATGACATAACCTGAATAGACCGTATCATTTACATCAAATAAATATTTTAATTTCAGGTGTAATATCAAATTCATGTAGTAGATCCACAGTTACCAAGAACAGCTCTCTAATATTTCAACAAGCAAATGTAGAAAGCATTACAGCTGAAATTTATTGGAAATTTGTCGACACAGCAGAGGATTTTCAAATTTTTCATGCAGGTAATTGCCAAAGAATTTCAAATTTTCATGAAGGTAATAACAGACTTTGATTTATACAGTCCATTCTCATGTAATTGTATTGTATTTGCGGAAACCAACATGGATTACGAAAATGATTAGTTTGGTAAGAGAGGATATTTTTACCGCTTGACCATTTGTAAAATAAAAAATATCACAGTAACTTTCTATTGCATCCAGGAAACTGAAAAAAAGAAGTGCAAATGCAAATGAAAAAAAAAAAAAAAAAAAAAAAAAAAAAAAAAAAAAAAAAAAAAAAAAAAAAAAAAAAAAAGGATAAAGGTTTAGCGGTTCCCCGCAAAAATAGTAATTCTTTTTAAATGACGTAAAACAATGGAGGTTCGAAAACTCGACCAATACAAAACCCAGCTGGCTTTCATAGAATGACAGAGTGGTATGATAGAATTTTTCTGACTTGTCGAATAACTAAATACCGAAGTCACTGGGAATTTATTTTCAGCATATGCGATATATTTAGAGAGGTTATTTTTTAATATTATCATGCAGACCGTTGTAGAGAACTATTGGGATAAAAATGACAATGTTTTATACCATATACATGTATTACATGCTTGATTTCCTTATCAATAGTATATTTGGCACATCAACAGCAGGTTGTCATACCAATTGACACTATTGTGCTCCTCCTTTTTTTTAAATTCATACGAGACTGAATTTCTTCAGGGACTCGTAAAATATCATCAAAATAAACATGCTAGATCCTTCGATCTGACTTATATAAATATATTGATTATGTTCTTTCCATTAAGAACGCAACGTTGGCTAAATGAATGAAGAACTGGAGATAATGGAAACGACATAAACCATAAGATCTACATCTTTTTGAACTTAATCTCGAATTTGACGAAAATGGTCGTCTAAATGCTTGAACTTGCGACAATAGGGACGATTAAAATTTCGGGTTTGTCGATTTTTCTGGCATGGACAGTGGTGTTCCGGCTTTTCCTGCTTACGGAGAGTGCGTTTCACAGTTGATTCGTTACGCGAGAGCTGGCACAAATTATGCAGACTTTCTCGTTGGATATGGTTATCTTCGTGGCCTCCTTGTTAAACAGGGCTTAAAGCGGGTTGTTTCAGGGGTTCTTTGATGGATGTCGGTCCGTTGCTGAAAAAATTAGGATTTCGGTCCGAACTCTGAATCAAGATTATTTTGAACTTAATACTGGGATGATTATTTCTTTTGGCTGTCTGCCACCATTCGGTTGCGGTTGTTGTTGGGTAACTACTGGACACTGCCGCAATGGAAAAAGGGGGGCATAAAACCGATTTGGACCACCATTTCCTTTTTTTGAGATGCCTGTGCCAAGTCTCTAGATAAAGGATTTGCAGTCGACAATTTTTCCGGTGGCGTCCACCTGTTTTATCTTTTTGTCCCATGGACTTCGGCTCTTAACAGCTCCGTTCGGTAGTTATCATAAGCCCCATTTACATGATACAATATTTCACCACTTTTCGGACAGAAAAATTACAATTTGATTATTTTAGATTTAGAAATTTACAGGCATCTTCTTTGACACGTTGGGTAATTTTGAAATGCACTATAGGTACATTGCTAGAAGGGTTAGTTTCTTAACGTCAATTTTATTTGCAGAATGATATTTAAATTACTAAACCCGGTATTAATTAAAAGTAATTACTTTACCATTTCTAAGATATAAAATGATATAAGAAGCAATTTTTCTAGTTGAAGCCCATCTGTGCACAATGCAACGGGATAATAAAGTTGATAGATTATTTTTTTTTAAAACCGAAGTAATTAGTCCATATTTGTTCAGCTTCGATGGTAATGATTTAAGTTATTATTTCTTTATCACAACAAAGTCTGTGAAGACTGCATCACTATCATAAAATTTAAATAACAAATTGTTTGAAGATCTATCTTTTTTTCTCAACTTTATTAAATACGATTCTAGTACAGAAATATCAAAGCAGCGACTCAAATGCTGCAATAAGGAGTGTTTTGCTAATTGCTCACTCTGCTGGGGAAGAGTCTTTTATTATGGTTTTAAAATCGATATGTACTGCAAGTTGAGACACAGAAGACTGAGCATGCATCGCTTATCTGGAAAATGCAATTGAAGTAGCATCAATGCATCGACAAATGATAAAGATTCACATACGGTAATAAAAAATCAATAAAAACATAAAAAGGGAAACATTTCTTCTAAAAACATATTTCTTTCTAAAAAATATGTAACTTTGGAAAACAAGTTTTTCTTAAACTGTCTGTTAATGTAATATTCGATATAAATTGTTTTAATTCACTCTTTTCTATCAGAGCCTCTTAAAAATAATTTTGTCATGTAATTCTTCTTTTTAATTTAGGTGATTGCGAGTTTCTGAAAATAAAAGACATTAATGGCTTCAACTTTGTTATGCGAAGTTTTTTGTTTGATCTAAATAAAAATGATACGATACCAAATTTGCAGTACATTCTATAGGGTTATGTAAGTCTCGTCATATGACACCGAAAAATCACGATAAAATTGCAATTTGAAAACGTTTCCCGCCACAATATGACGTTACAGAATTATGACGTTCCATTTTCTTGCGTGAAACGTCATATGAGTTTGTTTAAAATGCGACTTCCGTATAAAAATTGTGTACCGAGAAGTCCCAAAATTGAACGAGACTTACAGACCCTATTAGTGCAGATGACAATTTCGACAACAAAAGTCGATGCAAAGCCATCTTTTACATGGAATCACAAAATATTCTATACCTGTATTCTTAAGAAGGCTCACTCCTGAAGATGTTAATATCAAGGATTTCTTGAAACCTATTTTAATTGCTTATACGTTGTAGACTAAATGAAGATAGGATAAAAAAATATATAGGGCCTTGTGCTTTTAACGAAAATACAAGACTTAAAAAAATTTGGCTGGAAATAGATTTCTCTGGATGTTTTCTTAGTTTAACATCAGGACTATTTTTGTCTAATAGCTACGAAGTTGGATCAAGGATTTTATGAAAACTGGTCATGTGTCCTACTTTGACCTATCACATTCATAACAGACATTTCATGAAGTAAAAATTTTGGTTCCGTGTGCAAAATGTTTTTAGCCATTGAACTGGTGAAAACCAGAAGAGTTCTGACAAAAATTCAAAACTGTGATAAGTGAGCCACTTTAAATTGTTCAACATGCCTGAGTAGGCCCAGAATATCGTTTTGGTCTATTTAACATTAAAGTGTGTCTTACAATGGAATCAAAGCATGGTTTGGACTGAAGCAACAAAAGTAGTGATCTTTGTAGAGGTGTATATAATATACCATTTCTGTATATTTTAGTTCAATTCCTTCTAATTTGAAGAAGATGATAACGATTTTTTTTCTTATAGAGTACAGTGGAAAATGGTCATGTTTTTTTTTTCTTTTGGAAGGGTCGGAATAAAAGTGTAACTTTTTTTTATAAAGAAAACACCTATTTATCATTTCAGAAGAGACATAGATTGTCAAAATTTCAATCTGCAGAACGTTTTTTTTGCAGCGCATCTTGTTATTTTCTTTATTTTATATTTTTCTTCAGAATTTGTTAAGGTTTTTCATATAAGCAGGCAATTTAGCTTTACAGTAAAACTGCACAAATGATGAAAAAAATGAAAATATATATATAAAAACATTTTCTGACAAGCCACATAGTAATTAATGAAAAATGAAATTTTTTTTCTTTCTGGTGTATCATTGCTTAATTTAGTTGTTATAGTATGATATAAAATGCATAAGGTATTCAATAAGCAATGAAGGGATATGGAGTAAATGCGCAAGAGACAAATAATAATATTCTATCAGTGTTGCAATTGAATTAAAATATTTAAGCAAAGACATAGAGAAAATTCAGATAAGAAAAAAAAAAATATGTCTTTTGTACAAAAATGCTCCTCATATATCGTTTCTGTAAAAGATATCAGTCCCTTGTGGAAAACGTTGAAGTTTAGGTACGAACTGTGATTGTGGCATGTGATTGTAGTTGCCGGCCATTGTAGGTGTTTACTGGTATCCTGTTTTTGTAATTTGATACTGTGATTATCATTTCTTTAAACTGTCTACGACGTTTTGATCAATTGCTGTTGAGTTGCTACCGTAAGGGAAGGGGAGGTTTGGTTCGCCATAAAACCGGTTTAACCCACCCTTTGTCTTGAAATGCCAGTACCAAATGGTGAATGAAAGGATATGGAGTAAATGCACTTCAGAGGGCAAAAATACAAAGCAGATGCAAAACCACCGGAAAAATTGTCAACCACAATAATCCTTTTACCATGTATTTGTAGAGACAAATGAGACCAAGACGCTACAAATAAATGGTAAAAGGACCATTGTGGTTGACAATTTTTCCGGTGGTTTTGCATCTGCTTTTTATTTTTGATCTTTGGATTTCGGCTTTTGACAATTCTGTTTGCTAATTTTGTTATTGTCCTCATTTCTAAGGTTATTCGTCATCCTTGATTTTGTAAAATCAGTTAATTAAAAGATATTAAAAGACATTAAAAGTCATTAAAAGACTAGAAGTCATTAAAAGACTTTAAGATGAAGAACAAAAATAAAAACCTTCTTCCATAGCTCGGTTTTACCATGTATTTGTAAAGACTTTGTCTGTTGAACCCACAATTCCTTTTGAAATGTCTAAACCATGTCAGGACAACAGTCAACAATTTTCCCATTGTTTTTCCACCTATTATGTCTTTTTACCTCTTGAACTTTGAACCTTGGTAAATCAGTTCGGTAATTTTGTTATGACCTTCATTTACTCCATTCTTTCATTGTTAATCCACGTTTAACTACTGTAAACCGGGAAATTATCGCGGCAATTTTATTTTCGCGATTTTCGCGTTTGGAATGGAAGCGCGAAAATAAAACGGCGTCAATATACTTGTCCATTATTAAAGTAAATGGTCAACAATGTGGCAGCGCGAATTCCAAACTGTGCGAACTAAAATCCTGTTCATTTACCGCGAAATAAAGACGGCGTGAACATTTCTCGGTTTACAGTAAATGAATTGTACCCGATCATTTAAAGGGTGTATCATTACACCACTCACACCACGTTAATCACAAAGTAATATGTAATCAAAGGAAACAAAATTTGATTTTATTAAAAGTACGCAAGTTATTGAAAAAAAGCAATTTCAGTTAGATGCAATTAATTCCTTTTTTCTTTGTCTACAGGGAATTTTATGGCAACAATTACCACTTGATGGTTTTTGGAAAGTGTTGTCTTTTTATTTCATTGTGACTGGCTTAAAAATGTCAGAAATATGTCACAGTAATTGTTTCTGCAACTCGGCTATAACTTTCTCTTTAGTTAAGTAACATTTGCTAATTCCACCCCATTTAATTGTCACATAAATATTTCCATTTAATAACACGATTTCCATAAATATTAAAAAAAAGTCATTTAAATGTAACACAAATTAAACAAATAACTGCAAATTAATCACTGAAGCATCAAATTTAAATATGAGCGTTTAATGTTAATATAAAACAACTAGAACAAAACCTACCCTTACTTTAAACATGTAATCAAATTTGCATCAAGCAGTACTATATCAAAATTCAGATAAACATCGATGATAGATACAAAATGATACTATATTCCATTTAAAGTCGCATTCGATTTCTCGAATAACTATTATGCAGAATAGTACGCATTTATAACGTTTTCGTATCTTTTAATATCAATTCAAAAAGCCTTTGCCGATTTAAGAAAAATGTTGTGTAAGGTTAAAAATCCACATTTCTTAAAAAAAAAAAACAATTTAAAAGGAAAAGTATGATACGATTAAAAACAGGTGTGCAGTATGCTTGATTTTCTTACTCATACTATATTTGTCATATTTTGAGGTGCTATTTGTCAACAGCAAGTTGGCATACCAATGGGCACTAATTTCCTCTACTCATAGGCTTGTTTTTATATTCTTACGAAACTGAATTTTTTAGGGACTCTTTTGCTAAGTAGGTCCAACTGATATATCTGCAAGAATTGGAGATAAAGGAAACGACAGAAACCATAAGATTTACATCTTTTTTGGACATACATCTCGAATTTGACGAAAATGGCAATCATAGTACTAAAATCTACGACAAAGGGACGATTTAAATTTTAAAATTATCAATTAACCTAATATAGACAGTAATATTCCAGCTACTCCTGCTTACGGAGTGTATGTTTCACAGTTAATACATTACGCTAGAGGTAGCAGAAATTGTACAGACTGTCTCATTAGATATAGCTATCTCCGTGACTGAATCAAGGCTTCTTAAAAAAGAAAAAATGCCGCCTCATACGACCATTAAATAGTTCCTTAAAAGGTAGCAGTACTTTGTCCTCGGTCCGAACTCTGATTCAACTTTCTTTTTTCACTAAGTACTGGGATGAGGATTTTTTCTACTGTCTACGACCTTTCAATAACAATTGCTTTTCAGTTGCTACGAGATATAATGCAATGGAAGGGAGGTTTAGAATGCCATTAAACCAGTCTAACCCACCACTTCTTTTGAAATGCCTGTACCAAATCAGGACCATTTCGGTCGACATTTTTAGGTGGTTTCCACCTGATTCGTCTTTTCTTCCCATGAACTTCGGCTCTTGACACTCTGTTCGGTAAATTTGTTTTTACCTCCATTTAGTGACGCCATATTTATGAGTCGATTTTGCTAATCAAAATTCGATTCGAATTCAATTATTTCTATCCTCCCAAGTAGGGCTCTTATTCAACATACGTTCTCTCGAACGAACGTATGAGGATTCTAAGATTCTCTGTCTTGGGATAGTCCGGACACTGTTGACCATTATAGGGTGTAAACGAATTAAGCATATTAAACTTCGCAATAAATACAAATTCGATTCGAATTTGACGTTAAGATGAAAGCAGAACAAGATAATTATTTCTGTACATTAGAAAGGTTAGTGCATGTAGGGTTACAAATTACCAGAGTCGTACTTTTTGTTCAAAGGAGTTCTTTGACAAAATAAAAAATTACCGAAATTCCAGTTTACTTTGTTATGCTTTACAAGTATTTCAAAGAGTAACCTCTCATCAGCAGCACAAGTTTCATATAATATGGGAAGCCATAATGAAAAAAAAAGTATGAAAAAAGTACTCGTTATATCGACACAATTAAAGAATCTTTCTCTCCGATCCCCCAATGTATACTATGTAAATATTTTTTTCCCTTTTTTGAAAAAGTTGTCTGCACAAATTTCTATTTTACTTAGTTTGTTTCTAATAAAAAAAAATCTAGTGAAATTTTGAAAGCAGCTTTCTACTTTTGACATGCGGTTTGAAGCAAACTATTATTTTGAACACCAATGATCAATCAAAATTCGTTGCTTCAAAACTCGACAAAAATGTTGTTTTATTTATATATACTCGAACATTTTACCACATATTTCAAGTCATTAAACGAAACAACGTATACCATTTTAATGTGTCAATAAAAGTTTGTTAAGCTTATCTTTTACATGAATGTTTCATATCCCATGGGAATACAAGTTCTATTGGACTATTTCTTTTTTGATTATATGTATTGATACATTTCCGATCAATATGATAGAATTATTAATATGATCATTATAAATAAAGTGAAGTAAATAATACTACACAGGAAAATATAATTGCTTTAGTTATTTTGAATATGCTGAAAAAACCTCCCGGTAATTACTCTCATAGTAGAAATATATCTAACTAAAATCATCACTAGCAATATCGTTCCATGCATATTTTATGAGAAAACATCGTTTTTCATTTTTCTGTAAATAAAAACAACATTAAACAAAATAAGGATTAGCTTTAGTTAAGTTAAGATTCATTAGAACAGAAAGAAAGGTAATAGTAAGAATTATTGAAACCTTAAAATCATTGTTGAAAACAACGTTATATAAAGAAATATTTGTCGTGAGCGAAACCCATACAATGTTGTTTCTATCGCAACCCCAAAATGCAAACCATATACAATCGTCAACCAGATTATTATTGCAAATTCAATGTAAATTCAACACTGCATCAAATATGAGTTGAATGAGTCTGTCGGATTGAATGTAAAAATCTTTTTCGTAATAACATGTCAAAGTAAGTGCATTGCAAAACAATCTCGAAAAAAAAAATCCAAATTTGCACTTCTTTTATTCAATCTTTGACAAATGGCACAATTGAAGTGCCATGCTCTTCGATCCTCCAATTTACATTTATTTATTTTTTTTCCTTGTTGACAAATTGTTTACTCTAATTATGTTCCAGGTCTAAAATAATCTTGTGAAATTTTTAAAGCAACCTTCTACTGTTAGCATACGGATTTTAGGCAAAATATCGGTCTTGATGCCCCCGCAACCGATCAAAATAAGATGTTTTAAACCCGACAAAAATGTTATTCATTTTTTTACATTTCACTATTAAATCAAATGTTTCAGGTAATGAAACAAAACAATATATATCATTTGAATGTGTCAATTAAAGCTTGTTAAGTTATATTTTTTTTACATGAATGGTTTATATCCCAGGAGAAAATAAGGCCGTTTGGACTAAATCCTTTTTTGATTATACAAATGTATGTTTTGATACATTTCCGACCAATATGATGGAATTATTAATATGATCATTTAAAATAAAGTGAAGTAAATAGTACTGCATAGGAAAATATAATTGCCTAAGTCATGTTAAATATTAGCTGAAAAACCTCCTGGCGATTCTTCGTAATATAGGAATGTATCTACCCAAATCATCACTAACAATATTATTCCATGAATATTTTATAAGAAAGAAAAAAAACGATGTTCTTTTTTCTGTAAATAATGATAACATTAAACAAATATAAGGATTGTCTTTATTTGAGATTCTCTTTAACAGAAAATTGATAATAGTCAGCATTAAAGCACAGATCATGATAGAAATGAACTTTAAGTCAAAAAAAAATATTTGTCGTTAGCAAAACCCATACAAAATTGTATGTTTTTCACAAAGTTAAAACGAAAACCATATGTCAACTATATTTTCATTGCAAATTCATTGTAAAACAAAACACTGCACTTCAAAAAAAAATCCATCCCTTATATGGAATTTGTCGGATGGATTGTAAAATCTGTCTTGTTATAACGTGTCAAAGGGCACGGTGTTTCTGTACATTCAGAAGGTAAGTGCATTTATGGTTACAGAAGAATCTTGAAAATATCCAAAGTCGTACTTTTTATTCACATGAGTTCTTTGACAACCGACACAATTGAAGAGTACTGCTCTTTGATCTCCCAGTATAGAACATAGAACATAGAACATATTTTATTTAATAAGCGAGCGAAGCTCGCTCTTTATGGTAGAAACGTGGTAAAAAGGGGATTTTTAAATAGCTATAAATAGATCGTACATATTGATGCTGTTCAAATCTTTCGTCAAACATCGTCACCATCGAACTCTCGCGTGACTATTCGTCCAATATGGCGACATCGAACTCTCGTACCTGCGTGACAAACAGAGTTTGAAATTTTCATTGCAAAAAATTCGTCAGAGTTATGGTATATATTCACTAGTGTTTGTTTCAAAAAGGATTAATGCAAATGTGTTTTTTTCTGGCATTTGTGTGCAAGATATTACTTTTTGTCGTAGTCGAAAACTCAAGTCCTTAGTAACTGTTGCTACGGAGCCGTAATACATTAAAAAATGAAAAATTTCAGTCAATCAATCGGTACGTTTATTTCAAGTGTCACGTTTCACTTTATTTTTGNTATCCCAGGAGAAAATAAGGCCGTTTGGACTAAATCCTTTTTTGATTATACAAATGTATGTTTTGATACATTTCCGACCAATATGATGGAATTATTAATATGATCATTTAAAATAAAGTGAAGTAAATAGTACTACATAGGAAAATATAATTGCCTAAGTCATGTTAAATATTAGCTGAAAAACCTCCTGGCGATTCTTCGTAATATAGGAATGTATCTACCAAAATCATCACTAACAATATTATTCCATGAATATTTTATAAGAAAGAAAAAAAAGATGTTCTTTTTTCTGTAAATAATGATAACATTTAACAAATATAAAGATTGTCTTTATTTGAGATTCTCTTTAACAGAAAATTGATAATAGTCAGCATTAAAGCACAGATCATGATAGAAATGAACTTTAAGTAAAAAAAATATTTGTCGTTAGCAAAACCCATACAAAATTGTATGTTTTTCACAAAGTTAAAACGAAAACCATATGTCAACAATATTTTCATTGCAAATTCATTGTAAAACAAAACACTGCACTTCAAAAAAAAAATTCATCCCTTATATGGAATTTGTCGGATGGATTGTAAAATCTGTCTTGTTATAACGTGTCAAAGGGCATGGTGTTTCTGTACATTCAGAAGGTAAGTGCATTTATGGTTACAGAAGAATCTTGAAAATATCCAAAGTCGTACTTTTTATTGACAGGAGTTCTTTGACAACCGACACAATTGAAGAGTACTGCTCTCTGATCTCCCAGTATATGCTAATTTATTTTTTTCATTATTGAAATATATTGCATGGACAAATTTTTGTTTATTCTCATTCTATTACAGGTCCAAAATAATCATCTAGTGAAGTTTTGAAAGCAACCTTCTAATGTTAACATATGGGTTTTTTAAGTAAACTAGCTGTCTTGATGCACCCTCGACCGATCAAAATTAGTCTTTTCAAAACTCCACAAAAAATTATGTATTACATTACACTATTTTATCAAATATTTCAAATCATTTAACTAAACAACCATTTGAATATGTCAATAAAAGTTTGTTAAGCTGTATCTTTTACATTAATGCTTTATATCCCACGGGAAAAAAGGCCTTTTGGACTGAAACCTTTTTTGATTATATGTATTAGTACATTTCCGATCAATATGATGGAATTATTAATATGATCATTATAAATAAAGTGAAGTAAATAATATTACATAGGAAAATACAATTGCTTTAGTTATATTGAATATGCTGAAAAAACCTCCTGGTGATTATTCGTATTATAGGACTGTGAAAAAGAAAGGAAATTGGGTAAATGTACCATATCCAGGTTAAAACAACCCCAAACAAATCATCTAGGGGTCACCGTACGGTCTTCAAAACAGTGAGGAACCTCACACCATATAGCAAGCCCTAAATGGCCGCAAAAGGTAAAAAACAAATAAATCAATGTAGCTACCAAAATCATCACTAACGATATTTTTTCTTCCGTGCATATTTTATGAGGAAAAAATCGTTTTTGATTTTCTGTGGTTTTCATTTTAACTTTGTGAAAAACATACAACAAGAATATAAGGATTATCGTTAGTTTAGTTTCTCTATAAAAGAAAATAGATAATAACAAGCATTAATGAAAAAAATTATGTTTGACAAACGTTATATATAGAAAAGGAATTGGTCATCAGCAAAACCAATACAATGAATTTGGAGTTTTTCGCAATGCTAAAATACAATTGCTGGGTCAACCATAGTATCATTGTAAATTCAACACTTCAGATCAAAATAAATCTTTTGAAAGGATTGAAAAATCTGTCTTTTAGATACCTGACAAAGGATCCAGTACCAGTAAACGCAAATAAAAAAGTTTTCATTTTTGGAGTTTACAGTATTCATGTATTAGAAAATAAGAATTACTGAAACAAACTACCAGTATTGCCAAATAATTCTCTCCCTTTTTTCAGTCATATAAACAGAAAATTAAGGACCAAACAACCGTTATTATATTCAAACTCTTTTTATATTTTTTAAAGTAGTGTTTTGCATGTTAATTTCTCATGCAATCTGTCAAAAAATCTAATAACTTATCACTGGGATTTTGCCCTTTTTAAATTTTCAAAATTGTGACACTTTTCTTCATATATCTTAAAACATTTGAAATTGAATTTAAGAATCCATGCAAAAATGTCATGCATTCATTTTCCACGTTTTGAAATGTGCATTTCCATATTTTGGAATTTTTGACAATTTTGTAAAGAAATATAATTTTGCTGTCCGATGATTGTATTAACTTGAACTTTTTTATACACAAATACTAAAGAAACATTTGTGAAAATAATAATATCAAAGCGCCAAAAGATATGTTGGGCCATTTCCATTCTTGGGTGAGTCGAAGCAGTCATGGGGGTCTATTTAGTGGTTTGGTTACGAAAGAAGGCGTTAAAAACTATTTCTGAAAAGAAAATTGAAGAATTTGGAAGCAGCAAAATTAGCTTTATATGCAGAAAACAAATTCACAGTAACTTCGGTATTAAGTTATTGTTACCACTTTGTCGATGCCTCTGCTGGTGGACTGTTAATCCCCGAGGGTATTCACCAGCCCAGTAGTCAGTACTTCGGTGCTGACCCGAAAGCCGATTCTTTTTGGAAACTTACAATATCTTAATTTTTGGTGTTTTTTTTTGTTGAATCCCTCATGCAAAGGTCTATCCTTAGCGGATTTTGGCTTTACATTTAGATCTTATTGGTTATTTGTTCTCTCTCAATTTTTAACATCTCTGAGTTTATGTTCTTCCAAACGTTTAGATTTTATCTGCACTGAAGAGACACAAGTTGTCGAAATGCGCATATGCATAAAACAAATCCACAGTAACTTCGGTATTTAGTTATTGGTAAATCACATGCAACCTTTCGATATTTATCAAAAAGATATTTAATAAAAAGTTGATGCAAGTAACGCATTGTTCACATCATTGATGTTGTAATTTCTGATTTTTAATTAACAATGGTAACCTACAATAAAAGAATGTTTAAATTTTATCAGCGGTAAACTTCCTTTATCTCGTTCATTTAGTGACGCAATATCAAGCAGTATGTGTCATTTCCAAGAAATTGTGCATGTCTGTGTTGATTCATTTGTTGTCTATCAATAATAAAGATGTTTTAGTTACGCCGTTGTAGTTCCTGATCAGTTCTTTAAGATCAATAAACTCAAATTAATATTAGTGCTCAGATACGGGTAAAGCTGATTCTGAAATTAAAACAACCAGCATGACTTGGTATAGTAAATAATACACTTAAATCGAAAAAACTCGAAACTAATTTTTTAATCTCTTTTATTTATATATAATTAATCTTTATCAAGCTGAATACCATTAAACTAATTTTGAATTGTTTTGCTATTTTGACTTTATTTTTGTTTCTGTCTTCATTTTCTTTTCCGTGTTATGTCTTTGTTTCTTTATTTTTCTGACGTTGCCATTGTCCATGGATTGTTTGTTTTAGATTGATAGTTCGGTTCTCACTTACTACTACTTCGTTTGAAAATGCTTGATCCCTTTCAGGGGGCCTCGATGGGGGGGGTCCCTTTCCCGAAATCCCGTCATTTTTTTCTCCACTTTCCCGTTTCCCGGACGGGAAAATATTTTACAAAGACTCTTAAAGAGCCCGCTTTTTCCCGTTTCACGGGCTAAATTTTCAATGGTTCCCGCTTCACGCTCGACCTCCTTTCCCGTTTTCACCTGCATTTTTTGCCACGATCCCGTTTCCCGCTTACTAAAAAAGGCCAATCCCGCTTCCCGCTCATACCCCATCGAGACCCACCTTTCACTGCACCCTGATGCGATCCAACTGCGTCTCCACTTATCATTCACGGTCTTCGTAGATTGGTAAAAACACTATGTACATTGGTCAATAAGTTTAAATGTTTATTATACACCAAATGATATTGACTTACAGGTTAATTTGTAGACATAATTGATAATTAAATAAATGATCTCATTATTCTGACGTCCTTTACCAGCATACGGGAGGAGATGTAATAAGAAGCAATTCGATTTCTCCTGTGTATATGATATACATTTATTAATTAGTGATAAAGCGGAAACGCATTGCATTGATCAGGCTTTATGCAATTCTAATTATGGCATGGAGCATGTTAAAAATTAAATTGATTGAAATCGTTTGATGGGAAAATTTCAAGGGATATTGAAATTGATTCTTATGTGATATGAAATGAAACAGATCATAACAAATATTATAATTTTGTTCCAGTGACTGATCTGAAACAGTTAAATTTAGATTGTATTGTGATAGCTGCAAGTCTACCACCAAATGATTACTTAAAAGATTTGATGACAGTACCTGTTATAGATTGGGGAAAGGTCAAATCTTCGAACATAAGTAACCAAGTTGTTGTACCAGAAGGGTGTCCAATGACCTCTACTGTTTCACCAGCTTCTAGCAGCGCATGCTTACCACCAGCTGGACATTTCAACCATCATGAAACATCTATACACAACAACAGTGGAGCAACACTGGCTTTGATTTCTGTTATATCTTATTTGAAATGGTCATCAGTCTGCATCATCTTTGACAATGAAACCGGTAAGTCATTTAAAAGAAGAATTATATTTACAAATCAATAACTTATGATTTATAGCATGTATTGCAACAAGCAAGCATTATAATGTCACAAAACAGAAGTTCCGTCTTAATACTTGTTCCAAAAGGATAACATATTTCAGAGTATTATTTCCAAAGGAAAAAATATTCCACTATTTGTTCCTAACGGAATAAACGAAATATAACAATTGTTCCAAGAGAAAGAAATATATTTATAATATTTCTTCCAAAGGAACTTCTATTACGCGTAACAAATATACGTTGACAATATGAATAACAAGTGAATACTGTGTTTTGATGTAAACACAGACTTTACCAAACAAACTCCAGTAAAGCTTAAAGATGAAATCTGCATACAAGTAATTTTTCATCAGTTTCCATTAATTTCTCATCCCCCCTTTTTAGTATTTAGGCAACGGTTTTCATCTTGTAAAATGCAAGCCTAAATAAGACTTCTGGTCATCTTACACAACACTCTAAAAACTTTCATACAATCTTGATCGCTTTTACAAAATTCCCATTTCCATAGCAACACTCATAATGGACATAATGTCTTTGGCGATAATACTACCTCTTCTAATACTTCTTTTTATAATATAGAGGTAAAAACTATAAGCCTCTGTACTTCTGTTGGGAGACTTATTCAGATATATTTTAAGATAACAACTTCGATCAATATACTCAAAAACTTGTTCATTTGTAATAGCTGAGTAGTGCTTTGGTGGTACCCTTTGGAAAATACAATTACAGTCTTAGTATCAGTCGTAAATAAATGTTACACAACGAACATTTAGTACACTAGAGTCGGTATTAACTCAGTGGTTAACTGTTGATACCCGGTATCCTAAGAACATACACCTTGTATTCTGATTATTGTTAACAACATGATTTTTTAAATCTTATGCGATGTATTGTAGCATGATTGCTCCAACTTCTGAGACTTATATAAATGTATATGCAAAAGACAATTTGTTTTTTAAAGTATGTACGGTAAGGGCCCGACAAACCTGGACATCTTACTGAAAACTCTGGATAAGCATTATTAAATTAATTATATATTTGTCTAAGGTAAGGGGCTAACAGAGCCTAAATATGACTCATTGATAAAAAGTTTGCGTGTCGTATTTTATTTTTATCATTGATAAAAACTTTGATTGTCGTATTTTATTTCATTTCATTTCAGTTCAAGTCAAGGATATTTAATATGTAACTTTGGCATTTTTGTCAATGCCCTGTATGGGATTCGAACCAGCAACTCAGTCTCTCTGTGCGGACCCCTAAACCACGGGGCTACCGCGACTTTACATCTGAGAGTTGATTTTTATTACTTAAAGCTCGGGTTATTTATTCAATCTGCCTAACCCGTGTGGTTCAAGATGCGACAAACTGATTTTACCTGGATTGATTGTATTTGTGAACGATTGTCATTTTCGCTTGATCACTTGATGTGTTAAGACGTTAAATTTCTATCATTATTTTCCAAAGGTTTTGATATGAACTCCACTGATGAGACATAAGTTGTTGAAATAGCTATATGCAGTATCCAAATTCAAATGATTGTTTATTCAAATCAGGGAAGTTTGCGATGTTTTAATTTTGATTGTCAATCTTACATTAGCATACAAGTTCCGCAGAAATCTGGCGCTCTGTTAGACGAATATATATATAGTTTTATCTTTTATCTAAAAATGTGCAGCATCTTTACAGAAAAAAAACATAAAAATTGTCCGCATTAATGAAGAAAAGATAATATAAAACACTTACAATGGACGAACATATCAATCGCATGCCACAATCCACCAAGGAACTGCACAAGAGAAAACAATAAAATGACAAAAGATAAACATAGATAACGATAGGAACTCGGGATAGCAAGACTTGGTACCGGCACTAGCAAAAGCTAGCGCTAGGGTTAAACCGGTTTATGGGTACCCAACCCCCCCCCCCCCCTTTGCTCTATCCCGTTTCCCTATAGTCCGCATACAGGACTCCATATTTCCATACAACCATCTTTTTATTTATCTTTTTGCGCTAATTAGACTCAAGAGTTTTCTTTCTAAACAAATAACAGTTTTACATCAAAGAATGACGTGATAGAGATAATAACAAAGTATGTGGTCATATATGTCGGCATAAAAATAACTTTTCTTATCCAGAAACATTTTTCCTATTATTGTCTTATCGTTTGTATTTTATAGGAATATAAGAGCAAAACAGATGATTTTAGATTTAGTATTTTTATGCAAGTAAGGAATAACCTTTCCTTATCGCTTCGTACTACGTACTCAGAGATAAAGATTGTACTACGTACTCAGAGATAAAGAAATGTAATTACTGCTATTTAAGATAAAATGAAAAAGTAAATCTGTCTCTTTCCAGAACAAGAGGCCATTAATATGCATCATCACCTGGCTGCCCTAAGAATATTTGCAGTTGTGTATAAAATGGAAGAAATAACATCATCAAACATAGATTCTCTGTCAAAAGCATCAGTTAACAGCCATGAAAGTAGCTTGAACTGTACAGTTTTATGTCGCTTAGAGTCTTGCCAGGAATTTCTAGCTAAGGTACGAGAAATAAAATCTTTGATATGATTTTCTCCAGTAAATTAAGGTAATAAAAATCGACATTTTTAGCTGCTCAATATTGTAGTTATGTTGTATGACCTTTTTGTTTTGTAGACCAACAGTTACTCGTGTTTGTAAGGAACAACTCTACTCTGTGTTTTGTAATCAAGAATTATGGTTATCTTAATGAATGTAGTCGCTTTGATGCCCATAATTCTAACTACTCTGTTAAATCAACTCTGTGTTTTCTGTATGAACAATCTTTTTGTTAATTTTGACGGCTTTAAGTCATGAAGGTGCCATGACTACTTAGATGTAAGTAACGAACAGTAAGTCACCAAATGCATTTTTCGCATAACTGATGATTGTAATTTTATGAATCAAAATGGCAAAACAACAAACAGAATTAATAATGCAAATATAATTAGCCTTTCATTGGTAGCTGACATTCAACCCTTTGATACAATGTTTTTGTAAAAAAGATAATTTGAAATAGGTTAAAGCAAATTTAATATATGCTATCGTGAATCTTGACAATTAATCTCGACCGAGAATAGAAAAGTGATTCGAGGTAAGTGAATACCCCAAAACAAAATCCCCCAACAGTTATGGCGGATTTGCGGCCTGATTAACGTATTTTATTTGCAATTCTTCAATGAACATACCAATATTCCTCTAGTAACACCTATAAAACTCCTTCTAAACTCCTTCTTTTGTCTGCTCGTTCAAGCAATCAAGCTTCTATAGAATTCTATTGTATACCAATTTGTACTGCCTGATTTACCTTGATACTCCAGTGATGACAAATTGGTATACAATAGAATTCTGTAGAAGCTTGATTGCTTAAACGAGCAGACAAAAGACAGGAGTTTAGAAGGAGTTTTATAGGTGTTACTAGAGGAATATTTGTAAGTTCATTGAAGAATTGCAAATAAAATACGTTAATCATCCGGATAATCCGCCATAAGAACATAATATAAAAATGTATATAATAAAGAAATATTATAAAGTAATTGAGAACCGAAGCATCAGTCAAAAAACGAACAATCCAAGGACAACAGCAACACCGGAAACACCAAGAAACACATAAAACATCACATTTGTATTGGAGACTGTGCAATATTGCCACTAACATGTATGCAAACAATTAAAAACTGAATATAAACGAAACCTAAGCCTTATTCATTTCGATGCCTATTAAGTAATTTTGTATTAATACTGATATGATGAATTGACATCTGCTTTCAGCCGTTCGAATATGGGCGTGAATATACATGGCGATCCTCGTTGCGCCATTATTCCAGATGGCTTGTGGGAATATTTCACGATGGAAATCTATCAGTCTTAGAGAGCAAAAATAGTAGTGATTTAGACAATGTAGTAACAATCCAGTTCCCGACAACATTCTTGGGAAATAAACATAAAAATGATATGGTATGTATTAACTAAAATTTATTTTTGATAGACTATAGACGAAGGATAGAGAACACGGACATGTTAATATAAATTTTAAACCCAAAAAGGAAGAGACGCACAAAAAGCTAATAAAACAGCTTTGATTACTGAAAACATAACTATTCTGATAAATGTAGATCCATAAAGCTGAACGTATGAGTAAAGATATAAATTCCGTGTTCCTTCATGAAGTGCTGATTCAGAAAATGTTGAATACAAATAACAAAAAAGATGGTTCTTTACGTCATATTGTAAAGCTATTTTTCTCTTGACCTTGGATGAAGCAGGGAACTCTATAACTAAGAGGGAATAGAAACGCGGAATACATCAAAGACAAATCTATCATGCATCTCTGTCTCGGGCGATGTGATAATCACTCCCCGTAGTGTCATAAGATAACTAATAACTGTTAGCGTAATGCGAATATTTGGGTCCTCTCCGCTATCGATTTTATTTTACATTGCAGAGTAAATTATAAACTCGGCCGATTCCGTACCCCATCTAACGTCTGTGTATTGGTTGCGTCCGTCTTCCTTTTTGGTGTTGGGTACCGGAATCAGCCGAGGTTGGCCGAATGGTAAACAAAGTAAACAAAGCAATGAAAATGTCAAGAAACTGCAAGAAAAAGTACAAGCATAATAGAATAAATAAAACGTCATAAAAAGAGCTACTTTATGTAGGGCTTTGCTTTTGATTTTATACGGCTTTTTCCACTACCAAAACAATCTAATCGAAAAGATAACTTGAGAAATGCTATGGAAAACTTGAAGGGCTTCACTGTCTTTTTCGCAAAGATTTGTCCTAGCTTTTCGTTTTTGTCGCTAGTCTGTACATATCGTCGTCATATGTACATGCCATATAAATAATATAGCAATCATTAGAGATGTCATAATTTAAATGTTCCTACTTAAATTTACGACTATTTCATCTGAACAATTTTGTCAAGTCCTTGTCACATAAATTACGTAATTTCAGGTAGATAATATACACAGGTGTGCCGGATATAATTGACACCCCGCACATACGTATGTGTTGATTACTATACTTTTTAATTAATGTATAGCTACACTGTATATGATCATAAATTTGCCATTTATTATATTAGAACAGAAAGAGCAGGAAATTGTTCCGAGTGTATAGATTTTTTATTGAAGTCAACGATGCCGTCAAGTACACATCGGTCTATATCTAAACTTGTAAGCCTTATAACCAAAAGAGTTGAAAAAAACCTGCAAAACATTTCTATTTACATTTCGTTTATAACTTTATAACAAAAACAAAAAAAAACAACAAAAAAAAAACAACAACAAAAAAAAAAACAACAAAAAAAACAAAAACAAAAAAAAACAAAAAAAAAAAGAAAACGCGTACTTATTGAACTATTTTGTTCATTAACTACCATGTGCAGAATTTCGACCTCAACAAAAACAATATGACCGACTAACAAAATTTCTAAAAGATGTCCATTTTAAAAAAAAATGTAGCAATCAATATGATTAAAATTCGGCCTAATTAATAGTTCCAAGCACTAGGATTATATTTCGCCTTTCATTATGTGTGTTCAAAAAAT